>OZ007581.1:955344-1112844 GCA_963931925.1 Onchidella celtica
TGTATGTCAGTGTATGTTCTCTATATGGTCATCCCCCCACCTTTATGTATGTCAGTGTATGTTCTCTATTTGGTCATCCCTCCCCCACCTTTATGTATGTCAGTGTATGTTTTCTATTTGATCATCCCTCCCCCCACCTTTATGTATGTCAGTGTATGTTCTCTATTTGGTCATCCCCCCCACCTTTATGTATGTCAGTGTATGTTCTCTATTTGGTCATCCCCCCCATCTTTATGTATGTCAGTGTATGTTCTCTATTTGGTCATCCTCCCCACCTTTATGTATGTCAGTGTATGTTCTCTATTTGATCATCCTCCCCACCTTTATGTATGTCAGTGTATGTTCTCTATTTGATCATCCTCCCCACCTTTATGTATGTCAGTGTATGTTCTCTATTTGGTCATCCTCCCCACCTTTATGTATGTCAGTGTATGTTTTCTATTTGATCATCCCCCCCACCCCCCACCTTTATGTATGTCAGTGTATGTTCTCTATTTGGTCATCCCCCCCACCTTTATGTATGTCAGTGTATGTTCTCTATTTGGTCATCCCCCCACCTTTATGTATGTCAGTGTATGTTCTCTATTTGATCATCCCCCCCATCTTTATGTATGTCAGTGTATGTTCTCTATTTGGTCATCCTCCCCACCTTTATGTATGTCAGTGTATGTTCTCTATTTGATCATCCTCCCCACCTTTATGTATGTCAGTGTATGTTCTCTATTTGATCATCCTCCCCACCTTTATGTATGTCAGTGTATGTTCTCTATTTGGTCATCCTCCCCACCTTTATGTATGTCAGTGTATGTTTTCTATTTGATCATCCCCCCCCCCACCTTTATGTATGTCAGTGTATGTTCTCTATTTGGTCATCCCCCCCCCCCCACCTTTATGTATGTCAGTGTATGTTCTCTATTTGGTCATCCCCCCCCCCCACCTTTATGTATGTCAGTGTATGTTCTCTATTTGGTCATCCTCCACACCTTTATGTATGTCAGTGTATGTTTTCTATTTGGTCATCCCCCCCCCCCACCTTTATGTATTTCAGTGTATGTTCTCTATTTGGTCATCCCCCCCCCCCACCTTTATGTATGTCAGTGTATGTTCTCTATTTGGTCATCCCTCCCCCCACCTTTATGTATGTCAGTGTATGTTCTCTATTTGGTCATCCCTCCCCCCACCTTTATGTATGTCAGTGTATGTTCTCTATTTGGTCATCCCTCCTCCCCACCTTTATGTATGTCAGTGTATGTTCTCTATTTGGTCATCCCTCCCTCCCTACCTTTATGTATGTCAGTGTATGTTCTCTATTTGGTCATCCCCCCCCCCACCTTTATGTATGTCAGTGTATGTTCTCTATTTGGTCATCCCCCCACCTTTATGTATGTCAGTGTATGTTCTCTATTTGGTCATCCCCCCCCCCACCTTTATGTATGTCAGTGTATGTTCTCTATTTGGTCATACCCCCCCCCCCACCTTTATGTATGTCAGTGTATGTTCTCTATTTGGTCATCCCCCCCCCCACCTTTATGTATGTCAGTGTATGTTCTCTATTTGGTCATCCCCCCCCCCACCTTTATGTATGTCAGTGTATGTTCTCTATTTGGTCATCCCCCCACCTTTATGTATGTCAGTGTATGTTCTCTATTTGGTCATCCCCCCCCCCCACCTTTATGTATGTCAGTGTATGTTCTCTATTTGGTCATCCCCCCACCTTTATGTATGTCAGTGTATGTTCTCTATTTGGTCATCCCTCCCCCCACCTTTATGTATGTCAGTGTATGTTCTTTATTTGGTCATCCCTCCCCCCACCTTTATGTATGTCAGTGTATGTTCTCTATTTGGTCATCCCCCCACCTTTATGTATGTCAGTGTATGTTCTCTATTTGGTCATCCCTCCCTCCCCACCTTTATGTATGTCAGTGTATGTTCTCTATTTGGTCATCCCTCCCCCCACCTTTATGTATGTCAGTGTATGTTCTCTATTTGGTCATCCTTCCCCCCACCTTTATGTATGTCAGTGTATGTTCTCTATTTGGTCATCCTCCCCCACCTTTATGTATGTCAGTGTATGTTCTCTATTTGGTCATCCCTCCCCCCTCCCTTTATGTATGTCAGTGTATGTTCTCTATTTGGTAATCCCCCTCCACCTTTATGTATGTCAGTGTATGTTCTCTATTTGGTAATCCCCCCCCACCTTTATGTATGTCAGTGTATGTTCTCTATTTGGTCATCCCCCCACCTTTATGTATGTCAGTGTATGTTCTCTATTTGGTCATCCCCCCCACCTTTATGTATGTCAGTGTATGTTCTCTATTTGGTCACCCCCCCCCCACCTTTATGTATGTCAGTGTATGTTCTCTATTTGGTCATCCCTCCCTCCCCACCTTTATGTATGTCAGTGTATGTTCTCTATTTGGTCATCCCTCCCCCCACCTTTATGTATGTCAGTGTATGTTCTCTATTTGGTCATCCCTCCCTCCCCACCTTTATGTATGTCAGTGTATGTTCTCTATTTGGTCATCCCTCCCTCCCCACCTTTATGTATGTCAGTGTATGTTCTCTATTTGGTCATCCCCCCCCCACCTTTATGTATGTCAGTGTATGTTCTCTATTTGGTCATCCCTCCCTCCCCACCTTTATGTATGTCAGTGTATGTTCTCTATTTGGTCATCCCTCCCTCCCCACCTTTATGTATGTCAGTGTATGTTCTCTATTTGGTCATCCCTCCCCCCCCCCCCACCTTTATGTATTTCAGTGTATGTTCTCTATTTGGTCATCCCCCCACCTTTATGTATGTCAGTGTATGTTCTCTATTTGGTCATCCCTCCCCCCCCCCACCTTTATGTATGTCAGTGTATGTTCTCTATTTGGTCATCCCTCCCCCCCCCCCACCTTTATGTATGTCAGTGTATGTTCTCTATTTGGTCATCCCCCCACCTTTATGTATGTCAGTGTATGTTCTCTATTTGGTCATCCCCCCCCCACCATCTTTATGTATGTCAGTGTATGTTCTCTATTTGGTCATCCCCCCACCTTTATGTATGTCAGTGTATGTTCTCTATTTGGTCATCCCCCCACCTTTATGTATGTCAGTGTATGTTCTCTATTTGGTCATCCCCCCACCTTTATGTATGTCAGTGTATGTTCTCTATTTGGTCATCCCCCCCCACCTTTATGTATGTCAGTGTATGTTCTCTATTTGGTCATCCCCCCACCTTTATGTATGTCAGTGTATGTTCTCTATTTGGTCATCCCTCCCCCCACCTTTATGTATGTCAGTGTATGTTCTCTATTTGGTCATCCCCCCCCCCCCACCTTTATGTATGTCAGTGTATGTTCTCTATTTGGTCATCCCCCCACCTTTATGTATGTCAGTGTATGTTCTCTATTCGGTCATCCCCCCACCTTTATGTATGTCAGTGTATGTTCTCTATTTGGTCATCCCCCCCACCTTTATGTATGTCAGTGTATGTTCTCTATTTGGTCATCCTCCCCCCCCACCTTTATGTATGTCAGTGTATGTTCTCTATTTGGTCATCCCTCCCCCCACCTTTGTGTATGTCAGTGTATGTTCTCTATTTGGTCATCCCCCCACCTTTATGTATGTCAGTGTATGTTCTCTATTTGGTCATCCCCCCCCCACCTTTGTGTATGTCAGTGTATGTTCTCTATTTGGTCATCCCCCCCCCACCTTTATGTATGTCAGTGTATGTTCTCTATTTGGTCATCCCCCCCCCCACCTTTATGTATGTCAGTGTATGTTCTCTATTTGGTCATCCCCCCCCCCACCTTTATGTATGTCAGTGTATGTTCTCTATTTGGTCATCCCCCCACCTTTATGTATGTCAGTGTATGTTCTCTATTTGGTCATCCCCCCCCCCACCTTTATGTATGTCAGTGTATGTTCTCTATTTGGTCATCCCCCCCCACCTTTATGTATGTCAGTGTATGTTCTCTATTTGGTCATCCCCCCACCTTTATGTATGTCAGTGTATGTTCTCTATTTGGTCATCCCCCCCACCTTTATGTATGTCAGTGTATATTCTCTATTTGGTCATGCCTCCCCACCTTTATGTATGTCAGTGTATGTTCTCTATTTGGTCATCCCGCCCCCCACCTTTATGTATGTCAGTGTATGTTCTCTATTTGGTCATCCCCCCCCCACCTTTATGTATGTCAGTGTATGTTCTCTATTTGGTCATCCCCCCCCCCACCTTTATGTATGTCAGTGTATGTTCTCTATTTGGTCATCCCCCCCCCA
This sequence comes from Onchidella celtica, assembly GCA_963931925.1. Taxonomy (NCBI): domain Eukaryota; kingdom Metazoa; phylum Mollusca; class Gastropoda; order Systellommatophora; family Onchidiidae; genus Onchidella; species Onchidella celtica. Next base: position 959,609 of record OZ007581.1, read on the forward strand.
CCTTTATGTATGTCAGTGTATGTTCTCTATTTGGTCATCCCCCCACCTTTATGTATGTCAGTGTATGTTCTCTATTTGGTCATCCCCCCACCTTTATGTATGTCAGTGTATGTTCTCTATTTGGTCATCCCCCCACCTTTATGTATGTCAGTGTATGTTCTCTATTTGGTCATCCCCCCCCCACCTTTATGTATGTCAGTGTATGTTCTCTATTTGGTCATCCCCCCCCCACCTTTATGTATGTCAGTGTATGTTCTCAATTTGGTCATTACTCCCTCCCCACCTTTATGTATGTCAGTGTATGTTCTCAATTTGGTCATTACTCCCTCCCCACCTTTATGTATGTCAGTGTATGTTCTCTATTTGGTCATCCCTCCCTCCCCACCTTTATGTATGTCAGTGTATGTTCTCTATTTGGTCATCCCTCCCCCCCCCACCTTTATGTATGTCAGTGTATGTTCTCTATTTGGTCATCCCTCCCCCCCCCCCACCTTTATGTATGTCAGTGTATGTTTTCTATTTGGTCATCCCTCCTCCCCTTTATGTATGTCAGTGTATGTTCTCTATTTGGTCATCCCTCCCCCCCCACCTTTATGTATGTCAGTGTATGTTCTCTATTTGGTCATCCCCCCACCTTTATGTATATCAGTGTATGTTCTCTATTTGGTCATCCCTCCCCCCCCCACCTTTATTTATGTCAGTGTATGTTCTCTATTTGGTCATCCCTCCCCCCCCCCACCTTTATTTATGTCAGTGTATGTTCTCTATTTGGTCATCCCCCCCCCCACCTTTATGTATGTCAGTGTATGTTCTCTATTTGGTCATCCCTCCCCCCACCTTTATGTATGTCAGTGTATGTTCTCTATTTGGTCATCCCCCCCACCTTTATGTATGTCAGTGTATGTTCTCTATTTGGTCATCCCTCCCACCTTTATGTATGTCAGTGTATGTTCTCTATTTGGTCATCCCTCCTCCCCACCTTTATGTATGTCAGTGTATGTTCTCTATTTGGTCATCCCTCCCCCCTCCCTTTATGTATGTCAGTGTATGTTCTCTATTTGGTCATCCCTCCCTCCCCACCTTTATGTATGTCAGTGTATGTTCTCTATTTTGTCATCCCTCCCTCCCCACCTTTATGTATGTCAGTGTATGTTCTCTATTTGGTCATCCCCCCCCCCACCTTTATGTATGTCAGTGTATGTTCTCTATTTGGTCATCCCTCCCTCCCCACCTTTATGTATGTCAGTGTATGTTCTCTATTTGGTCATCCCTCCCTCCCCACCTTTATGTATGTCAGTGTATGTTCTCTATTTGGTCATCCCTCCCCCCCCCCCACCTTTATGTATGTCAGTGTATGTTCTCTATTTGGTCATCCCTCCCCCCACCTTTATGTATGTCAATGTATGTTCTCTATTTGGTCATCCCACCACCTTTATGTATGTCAGTGTATGTTCTCTATTTGGTCATCCCCCCACCTTTATGTATGTCAGTGTATGTTCTCTATTTGGTCATCCTCCCCCCCCCACCTTTATGTATGTCAGTGTATGTTCTCTATTTGGTCATCCCTCCCCCCACCTTTGTGTATGTCAGTGTATGTTCTCTATTTGGTCATCCCCCCACCTTTATGTATGTCAGTGTATGTTCTCTATTTGGTCATCCCTCTTCCCACCTTTGTGTATGTCAGTGTATGTTCTCTATTTGGTCATCCCTCCACCTTTATGTATGTCAGTGTATGTTCTCTATTTGGTCATCCCCCCCCCACCTTTATGTATGTCAGTGTATGTTCTCTATTTGGTCATCCCCCCACCTTTGTGTATGTCAGTGTATGTTCTCTATTTGGTCATCCCCCCACCTTTATGTATGTCAGTGTATGTTCTCTATTTGGTCATCCCTCCCCCCACCTTTATGTATGTCAATGTATGTTCTCTATTTGGTCATCCCACCACCTTTATGTATGTCAGTGTATGTTCTCTATTTGGTCATCCCCCCACCTTTATGTATGTCAGTGTATGTTCTCTATTTGGTCATCCTCCCCCCCCCACCTTTATGTATGTCAGTGTATGTTCTCTATTTGGTCATCCCTCCCCCCACCTTTGTGTATGTCAGTGTATGTTCTCTATTTGGTCATCCCCCCACCTTTATGTATGTCAGTGTATGTTCTCTATTTGGTCATCCCTCCACCTTTATGTTTGTCAGTGTATGTTCTCTATTTGGTCATCCCCCCACCTTTATGTATGTCAGTGTATGTTCTCTATTTGGTCATCCCCCCACCTTTATGTATGTCAGTGTATGTTCTCTATTTGGTCATCCCCCCACCTTTGTGTATGTCAGTGTATGTTCTCTATTTGGTCATCCCTCCACCTTTATGTATGTCAGTGTATGTTCTCTATTTGGTCATCCCCCCACCTTTTTGTATGTCAGTGTATGTTCTCTATTTGGTCATCCCTCCCCCCACCTTTATGTATGTCAGTGTATGTTCTCTATTTGGTCATCCCCCCCCCCTCCCCACCTTTATGTATGTCAGTGTATGTTCTCTATTTGGTCATCCCCCCCCCCCACCTTTATGTATGTCAGTGTATGTTCTCTATTTGGTCATCCCCCCACCTTTGTGTATGTCAGTGTATGTTCTCTATTTGGTCATCCCCCCACCTTTATGTATGTCAGTGTATGTTCTCTATTTGGTCATCCCCCCACCTTTGTGTATGTCAGTGTATGTTCTCTATTTGGTCATCCCCCCACCTTTATGTATGTCAGTGTATGTTCTCTATTTGGTCATCCCTCTTCCCACCTTTGTGTATGTCAGTGTATGTTCTCTATTTGGTCATCCCCCCACCTTTATGTATGTCAGTGTATGTTCTCTTTTTGGTCATCCCCCCACCTTTATGTATGTCAGTGTATGTTCTCTATTTGGTCATCCCTCCCCCCACCTTTGTGTATGTCAGTGTATGTTCTCTATTTGGTCATTCCCCCACCTTTATGTATGTCAGTGTATGTTTTCTATTTGGTCATCCTCCCCCCTTTATGTATGTCAGTGTATGTTATCTATTTGGTCATCCCCCCACCTTTATGTATGTCAGTGTATGTTCTCTATTTGGTCATCCCCCCACCTTTATGTATGTCAGTGTATGTTATCTATTTGGTCATCCCCCCACCTTTATGTATGTCAGTGTATGTTCTCTATTTGGTCATCCTCCCCACCTTTATGTATGTCAGTGTATGTTCTCTATTTGGTCATCCCCCCACCTTTATGTATGTCAGTGTATGTTCTCTATTTGGTCATCCCCCCCCCCACCTTTATGTATGTCAGTGTATGTTCTCTATTTGGTCATCCCTCCCCCACCTTTATTTATGTCAGTGTATGTTCTCTATTTGGTCATCCTACCCCACCTTTATGTATGTCAGTGTATGTTCTCTATTTGGTCATCCCCCCCCCCCACTTTTATGTATGTCAGTGTATGTTCTCTATTTGGTCATCCCCCCACCTTTATGTATGTCAGTGTATGTTCTCTATTTGGTCACCCCCCCCCCACCTTTATTTATGTCAGTGTATGTTCTGTATTTGGTCATCCTCCCCCACCTTTATGTATGTCAGTGTATGTTCTCTATTTGGTCATCCTCCCCCACCTTTATGTATGTCAGTGTATGTTCTCTATTTGGTCATCCTCCCCACCTTTATGTATGTCAGTGTATGTTCTCTATTTGGTCATCCCCCCACCTTTATGTATGTCAGTGTATGTTCTCTATTTGGTCACCCCCCCCCCACCTTTATGTATGTCAGTGTATGTTCTCTATTTGGTCATCCTCCCACCTTTATGTATGTCAGTGTATGTTCTCTATTTGGTCATCCCCCCACCTTTATGTATGTCAGTGTATGTTCTCTATTTGGTCATCCTCCCCCACCTTTATGTATGTCAGTGTATGTTCTCTATTTGGTCATCCTCCCCCACCTTTATGTATGTCAGTGTATGTTCTCTATTTGGTCATCCTCCCCCACCTTTATGTATGTCAGTGTATGTTCTCTATTTGGTCATCCTCTCCCACCTTTATGTATGTCAGTGTATGTTATCTATTTGGTCATCCCCCACCTTTATGTATGTCAGTGTATGTTCTCTATTTGGTCATCCCCCCACCTTTATGTATGTCAGTGTATGTTCTCTATTTGGTCATCCCCCCACCTTTATGTATGTCAGTGTATGTTCTCTATTTGGTCATCCCCCCACCTTTATGTATGTCAGTGTATGTTCTCTATTTGGTCATCCCCCCACCTTTATGTATGTCAGTGTATGTTCTCTATTTGGTCATCCCCCCCCCCACCTTTATGTATGTCAGTGTATGTTCTCTATTTGGTCATCCCTCCCCCCACCTTTATGTATGTCAGTGTATGTTCTCTATTTGGTCATCCTCCCCCACCTTTATGTATGTCAGTGTATGTTCTCTATTTGGTCATCCTCTCCCACCTTTATGTATGTCAGTGTATGTTCTCTATTTGGTCATCCCCCCACCTTTATGTATGTCAGTGTATGTTCTCTATTTGGTCATCCCCCCACCTTTATGTATGTCAGTGTATGTTCTCTATTTGGTCATCTCGCCACCTTTATGTATGTCAGTGTATGTTCTCTATTTGGTCATCCCCCCCACCTTTATGTATGTCAGTTTATGTTCTCTATTTGGTCATCCCCCACCTTTATGTATGTCAGTGTATGTTCTCTATTTGGTCATCCTCCCCCCACCTTTATGTATGTCAGTGTATGTTCTCTATTTGATCATCTCCCACCTTTATGTATGTCAGTGTATGTTCTCTATTTGGTCATCCCCCACCTTTATGTATGTCAGTGTATGTTCTCTATTTGGTCACCCCCCACCTTTATGTATGTCAGTGTATGTTCTCTATTTGATCATCCCTCCACCTTTGTGTATGTCATTGTATGTTCTCTATTTGGTCATCCCCCCCACCTTTATGTATGTCAGTGTATGTTCTCTATTTGGTCATCCCCCCCCCCACCTTTATGTATGTCAGTGTATGTTCTCTATTTGGTCATCCCCCCTCCCACCTTTATGTATGTCAGTGTATGTTCTCTATTTGGTCATCCCCCCCCCCCTTTATGTATGTCAGTGTATGTTCTCTATTTGGTCATCCCTCCCCCCACCTTTATGTATGTCAGTGTATGTTCTCTATTTGGTCATCCCCCCCCCCACCTTTGTGTATGTCAGTGTATGTTCTCTATTTGGTCATCCCCCCCACCACCTTTATGTATGTCAGTGTATGTTCTCTATTTGGTCATTCCCCCCCCCCACCTTTATGTATGTCAGTGTATGTTCTCTATTTGGTCATCCCCCCCCCCACCTTTGTGTATGTCAGTGTATGTTCTCTATTTGGTCATCCCCCCCACCACCTTTATGTATGTCAGTGTATGTTCTCTATTTGGTCATTTCCCCCCCACCTTTATGTATGTCAGTGTATGTTCTCTATTTGGTCATCCCCCCCACCACCTTTATGTATGTCAGTGTATGTTCTCTATTTGGTCATCCCCCCCCCCCACCTTTGTGTATGTCAGTGTATGTTCTCTATTTGGTAATCCCCCCCCCCACCATCTTTATGTATGTCAGTGTATGTTCTCTATTTGGTCATCCCCCCCCACCATCTTTATGTATGTCAGTGTATGTTCTCTATTTGGTCATCCCCCCCCCACCATCTTTATGTATGTCAGTGTATGTTCTCTATTTGGTCATCCCCCCCCCCCACCATCTTTATGTATGTCAGTGTATGTTCTCTATTTGGTCATCCCCCCCCCCACCATCTTTATGTATGTCAGTGTATGTTCTCTATTTGGTCATCCCCCCCCCCACCATCTTTATGTATGTCAGTGTATGTTCTCTATTTGGTCATCCCCCCACCATCTTTATGTATGTCAGTGTATGTTCTCTATTTGGTCATCCCCCCCCCACCTTTATGTATGTCAGTGTATGTTCTCTATTTGGTCATCCCCCCCCCACCTTTATGTATGTCAGTGTATGTTCTCTATTTGGTCATCCCCCCCCCACCATCTTTATGTATGTCAGTGTATGTTCTCTATTTGGTCATCCCCCCACCATCTTTATGTATGTCAGTGTATGTTCTCTATTTGGTCATCCCCCCCCCCACCTTTGTGTATGTCAGTGTATGTTCTCTATTTGGTCATCCCCCCACCTTTATGTATGTCAGTGTATGTTCTCTATTTGGTCATCCCCCCACCTTTATGTATGTCAGTGTATGTTCTCTATTTGGTCATCCCCCCACCTTTATGTATGTCAGTGTATGTTCTCTATTTGATCATCCCCCCACCTTTATGTATGTCAGTGTATGTTCTCTATTTGGTCATCCCCCCACCTTTATGTATGTCAGTGTATGTTCTCTATTTGGTCATCCCCCCCCACCTTTATGTATGTCAGTGTATGTTCTCTATTTGGTCATCCCCCCTCCCACCTTTATGTATGTCAGTGTATGTTCTCTATTTGGTCATCCCCCCCCCACCTTTATGTATGTCAGTGTATGTTCTCTATTTGGTCATCCCCCCCCCCCACCTTTATGTATGTCATTGTATGTTCTCTATTTGGTCATCCCCCCCACCTTTGTGTATGTCATTGTATGTTCTCTATTTGGTCATCCCCCCTCCCACCTTTATGTATGTCAGTGTATGTTCTCTATTTGGTCATCCCCCCCCCACCTTTATGTATGTCAGTGTATGTTCTCTATTTGGTCATCCCCCCACCACCTTTATGTATGTCAGTGTATGTTCTCTATTTGGTCATTCCCCCCCCACCTTTATGTATGTCAGTGTATGTTCTCTATTTGGTCATCCTCCCCACCACCTTTATGTATGTCAGTGTATGTTCTCTATTTGGTCATCCCCCCACCTTTATGTATGTCAGTGTATGTTCTCTATTTGGTCATCCCCCCCACCTTTATGTATGTCAGTGTATGTTCTCTATTTGGTCATCCCCCCCCACCTTTATGTATGTCAGTGTATGTTCTCTATTTGGTCATCCCCCCCACCACCTTTATGTATGTCAGTGTATGTTCTCTATTTGGTCATCCCCCCCCACCTTTATGTATGTCAGTGTATGTTCTCTATTTGGTCATCCCCCCCCCCCACCTTTGTGTATGTCAGTGTATGTTCTCTATTTGGTCATCCCCCCCCCCACCATCTTTATGTATGTCAGTGTATGTTCTCTATTTGGTCATCCCCCCCCCACCATCTTTATGTATGTCAGTGTATGTTCTCTATTTGGTCATCCCCCCCCCCCACCATCTTTATGTATGTCAGTGTATGTTCTCTATTTGGTCATCCCCCCCCCACCATCTTTATGTATGTCAGTGTATGTTCTCTATTTGGTCATCCCCCCCCCACCATCTTTATGTATGTCAGTGTATGTTCTCTATTTGGTCATCCCCCCCCCCACCATCTTTATGTATGTCAGTGTATGTTCTCTATTTGGTCATCCCCCCACCATCTTTATGTATGTCAGTGTATGTTCTCTATTTGGTCATCCCCCCCCCACCTTTATGTATGTCAGTGTATGTTCTCTATTTGGTCATCCCCCCCCCCACCTTTATGTATGTCAGTGTATGTTCTCTATTTGGTCATCCCCCCCCCCCACCATCTTTATGTATGTCAGTGTATGTTCTCTATTTGGTCATCCCCCCACCATCTTTATGTATGTCAGTGTATGTTCTCTATTTGGTCATCCCCCCCCCCCACCTTTGTGTATGTCAGTGTATGTTCTCTATTTGGTCATCCCCCCACCTTTATGTATGTCAGTGTATGTTCTCTATTTGGTCATCCCCCCACCTTTATGTATGTCAGTGTATGTTCTCTATTTGGTCATCCCCCCACCTTTATGTATGTCAGTGTATGTTCTCTATTTGATCATCCCCCCACCTTTATGTATGTCAGTGTATGTTCTCTATTTGGTCATCCCCCCACCTTTATGTATGTCAGTGTATGTTCTCTATTTGGTCATCCCCCCACCTTTATGTATGTCAGTGTATGTTCTCTATTTGATCATCCCCCCACCTTTATGTATGTCAGTGTATGTTCTCTATTTGGTCATCCCCCCACCTTTATGTATGTCAGTGTATGTTCTCTATTTGGTCATCCCCCCCCCACCTTTATGTATGTCAGTGTATGTTCTCTATTTGGTCATCCCCCCCCCCCACCTTTATGTATGTCAGTGTATGTTCTCTATTTGGTCATCCCCCCCCCCACCTTTATGTATGTCAGTGTATGTTCTCTATTTGGTCATCCCTCCCCCCACCTTTATGTATGTCAGTGTATGTTCTCTATTTGGTCATCCCTCCCCCACCTTTATGTATGTCAGTGTATGTTCTCTATTTGGTCATCCCTCCCACCTTTGTGTATGTCAGTGTATGTTCTCTATTTGGTCATCTCCCCACCTTTATGTATGTCAGTGTATGTTCTCTATTTGATCATCCCCCCACCTTTATGTATGTCAGTGTATGTTCTCTATTTGGTCATCCCCCCCCCCCACCTTTATGTATGTCAGTGTATGTTCTCTATTTGGTCATCCCCCCCCCCACCTTTATGTATGTCAGTGTATGTTCTCTATTTGGTCATCCCCCCCCCTCCCACCTTTATGTATGTCAGTGTATGTTCTCTATTTGGTCATCCCCCCACCTTTGTGTATGTCAGTGTATGTTCTCTATTTGGTCATCCCCCCCCCTTTATGTATGTCAGTGTATGTTCTCTATTTGGTCATCCCCCCCACCTTTATGTATGTCAGTGTATGTTCTCTATTTGGTCATCCCCCCCACCTTTATGTATGTCAGTGTATGTTCTCTATTTGGTCATCCCCCCCCCACCTTTATGTATGTCAGTGTATGTTCTCTATTTGGTCATCCCTCCCCCACCTTTATGTATGTCAGTGTATGTTCTCTATTTGATCATCCCCCCACCTTTATGTATGTCAGTGTATGTTCTCTATTTGGTCATCCCCCCACCTTTATGTATGTCAGTGTATGTTCTCTATTTGGTCATCCCCCCCCCCCACCTTTATGTATGTCAGTGTATGTTCTCTATTTGGTCATCCCCCCACCTTTATGTATGTCAGTGTATGTTCTCTATTTGGTCATCCCCCCACCTTTATGTATGTCAGTGTATGTTCTCTATTTGGTCATCCCCCCCCCGACACATTTATGTATGTCAGTGTATGTTCTCTATTTGGTCATCCCCCCCCACCTTTATGTATGTCAGTGTATGTTCTCTATTTGGTCATCCCCCCACCTTTATGTATGTCAGTGTATGTTCTCTATTTGGTCATCCCCCCACCTTTATGTATGTCAGTGTATGTTCTCTATTTGGTCATCCCCCCCCACCTTTGTGTATGTCAGTGTATGTTCTCTATTTGGTCATCCCTCCACCTTTATGTATGTCAGTGTATGTTCTCTATTTGGTCATCCCCCCCACCTTTATGTATGTCAGTGTATGTTCTCTATTTGGTCATCCCCTCACCTTTATGTATGTCAGTGTATGTTCTCTATTTGGTCATCCCCCCACCTTTATGTATGTCAGTGTATGTTCTCTATTTGGTCATCCCTCCACCTTTATGTATGTCAGTGTATGTTCTCTATTTGGTCATCCCCTCACCTTTATGTATGTCAGTGTATGTTCTCTATTTGGTCATCCCCCCACCTTTATGTATGTCAGTGTATGTTCTCTATTTGGTCATCCCCCCCACCTTTATGTATGTAAGTGTATGTTCTCTATTTGGTCATCCCCCCACCTTTATGTATGTCAGTGTATGTTCTCTATTTGGTCATCCCTCCACCTTTATGTATGTCAGTGTATGTTCTCTATTTGGTCATTCCTCCCCCCACCTTTATGTATGTCAGTGTATGTTCTCTATTTGGTCATCCCTCCACCTTTATGTATGTCAGTGTATGTTCTCTATTTGGTCATCCCCCCCCCACCTTTATGTATGTCAGTGTATGTTCTCTATTTGGTCATCCCCCCCCCCACCTTTATGTATGTCAGTGTATGTTCTCTATTTGGTCATCCCCCCACCTTTATGTATGTCAGTGTATGTTCTCTATTTGGTCATCCCTCCCCCCCTTTATGTATGTCAGTGTATGTTCTCTATTTGGTCATCCCCCCACCTTTATGTATGTCAGTGTGTGTTCTCTATTTGATCATCCCCCCCCCCACCTTTATGTATGTCAGTGTATGTTCTCTATTTGGTCATCCCTCCCACCTTTATGTATGTCAGTGTATGTTCTCTATTTGGTCATTCCTCCCCCCACCTTTATGTATGTCAGTGTATGTTCTCTATTTGGTCATCCCTCCCATCTTTATGTATGTCAGTGTATGTTCTCTATTTGGTCATCCCCTCACCTTTGTGTATGTCAGTGTATGTTCTCTATTTGGTCATCCACCCCCCACCTTTATGTATGTCAGTGTATGTTCTCTATTTGGTCATCCCCCCACCTTTATGTATGTCAGTGTATGTTCTCTATTTGGTCATCCCTCCACCTTTATGTATGTCAGTGTATGTTCTCTATTTGGTCATCCCCCCCCCTTTATGTATGTCAGTGTATGTTCTCTATTTGGTCATCCCTCCCACCTTTATGTATGTCAGTGTATGTTCTCTATTTGGTCATCCCCCCCCCCTTTATGTATGTCAGTGTATGTTCTCTATTTGGTCATCCCCCCCCCCTTTATGTATGTCAGTGTATGTTCTCTATTTGGTCATCCCCCCCCCCCTTTATGTATGTCAGTGTATGTTCTCTATTTGGTCATCCCCCCCCCTTTATGTATGTCAGTGTATGTTCTCTATTTGGTCATCCCCCCCCCCTTTATGTATGTCAGTGTATGTTCTCTATTTGGTCATCCCCCCCCCTTTATGTATGTCAGTGTATGTTCTCTATTTGGTCATCCCCCCCCCCTTTATGTATGTCAGTGTATGTTCTCTATTTGGTCATCCCCCCCCCTTTATGTATGTCAGTGTATGTTCTCTATTTGGTCATCCCCCCCCCCTTTATGTATGTCAGTGTATGTTCTCTATTTGGTCATCCCCCCCCCCACCTTTATGTATGTCAGTGTATGTTCTCTATTTGGTCATCCCTCCCACCTTTATGTATGTCAGTGTATGTTCTCTATTTGGTCATCCCCCCCCCCTTTATGTATGTCAGTGTATGTTCTCTATTTGGTCATCCCCCCCCCCCTTTATGTATGTCAGTGTATGTTCTCTATTTCGTCATCCCCCCCCCTTTATGTATGTCAGTGTATGTTCTCTATTTGGTCATCCCCCCCCCCTTTATGTATGTCAGTGTATGTTCTCTATTTGGTCATCCCTCCCACCTTTATGTATGTCAGTGTATGTTCTCTATTTGGTCATCCCCCCCCCCTTTATGTATGTCAGTGTATGTTCTCTATTTGGTCATCCCCCCCCCTTTATGTATGTCAGTGTATGTTCTCTATTTGGTCATCCCTCCCCCCACCTTTATGTATGTCAGTGTATGTTCTCTATTTGGTCATCCCCCCCCCCCCCTTTATGTATGTCAGTGTATGTTCTCTATTTGGTCATCCCCCCCCCCCCACCTTTGTGTATGTCAGTGTGTGTTCTCTATTTGGTCATCCCCCCCCCCCACCTTTATGTATGTCAGTGTATGTTCTCTATTTGGTCATCCCCCCCCCCACCTTTATGTATGTCAGTGTATGTTCTCTATTTGGTCATCCCCCCCCCCCCCCACCTTTGTGTATGTCAGTGTGTGTTCTCTATTTGGTCATCCCCCCCCCCCACCTTTGTGTATGTCAGTGTGTGTTCTCTATTTGGTCATCCCCCCCCCACCTTTATGTATGTCAGTGTATGTTCTCTATTTGGTCATCCCCCCCCCACCTTTATGTATGTCAGTGTGTGTTCTCTATTTGGTCATCCCCCCCCCCACCTTTGTGTATGTCAGTGTATGTTCTCTATTTGGTCATCCCCCCCCACCTTTATGTATGTCAGTGTATGTTCTCTATTTGGTCATCCCCCCACCTTTATGTATGTCAGTGTATGTTCTCTATTTGGTCATCCCCCCCCCACCTTTATGTATGTCAGTGTATGTTCTCTATTTGGTCATCCCCCCCACCTTTGTGTATGTCAGTGTATGTTCTCTATTTGGTCATCCCCCCACCTTTATGTATGTCAGTGTATGTTCTCTATTTGGTCATCCCCCCCCCCACCTTTATGTATGTCAGTGTATGTTCTCTATTTGGTCATCCCCCCACCTTTGTGTATGTCAGTGTATGTTCTCTATTTGGTCATCCCCCCACCTTTATGTATGTCAGTGTATGTTCTCTATTTGGTCATCCCCCCACCTTTATGTATGTCAGTGTATGTTCTCTATTTGGTCCCCACCTTTATGTATGTCAGTGTATGTTCTCTATTTGGTCATTCCCCCACCTTTATGTATGTCAGTGTATGTTCTCTATTTGGTCATCCCCCCCACCTTTATGTATGTCAGTGTATGTTCTCTATTTGGTCATTCCCCCACCTTTATGTATGTCAGTGTATGTTCTCTATTTGGTCATTCCCCCCCCACCTTTATGTATGTCAGTGTATGTTCTCTATTTGGTCATGCCTCCCCACCTTTATGTATGTCAGTGTATGTTCTCTATTTGGTCATTCCCCCCCCACCTTTATGTATGTCAGTGTATGTTCTCTATTTGGTCATGCCTCCCCACCTTTATGTATGTCAGTGTATGTTCTCTATTTGGTCATTCCCCCCCCACCTTTATGTATGTCAGTGTATGTTCTCTATTTGGTCATGCCTCCCACCTTTATGTATGTCAGTGTATGTTTTCTATTTGGTCATCCCCCCACCTTTGTGTATGTCAGTGTATGTTCTCTATTTGGTCATCCCCCCACCTTTATGTATGTCAGTGTATGTTTTCTATTTGGTCATCCCCCACCTTTATGTATGTCAGTGTATGTTCTCTATTTGGTCATTCCCCCCCCACCTTTATGTATGTCAGTGTATGTTCTCTATTTGGTCATTCCCCCCCCCCACCTTTATGTATGTCAGTGTATGTTCTCTATTTGGTCATGCCTCCCCACCTTTATGTATGTCAGTGTATGTTCTCTATTTGGTCATCCCCCCCACCTTTGTGTATGTCAGTGTATGTTCTCTATTTGGTCATTATCCCACCTTTGTGTATGTCAGTGTATGTTCTCTATTTGGTCATCCCCCCCACCTTTGTGTATGTCAGTGTATGTTCTCTATTTGGTCATTCCCCCAACTTTATGTATGTCAGTGTATGTTCTCTATTTGGTCATCCCTTTATGTATGTCAGTGTATGTTCTCTATTTGGTCATCCCCCCACCTTTATGTATGTCAGTGTATGTTCTCTATTTGGTCATCCCCCCCCCTTTATGTATGTCAGTGTATGTTCTCTATTTGGTCATCCCCCCCACCTTTATGTATGTCAGTGTATGTTCTCTATTTGGTCATCCCCCCACCTTTATGTATGTCAGTGTATGTTCTCTATTTGGTCATCCCCCCCCCCTTTATGTATGTCAGTGTATGTTCTCTATTTGGTCATCCCCCCACCTTTATGTATGTCAGTGTATGTTCTCTATTTGGTCATCCCCCCACCTTTATGTATGTCAGTGTATGTTCTCTATTTGATCATCCCCCCACCTTTATGTATGTCAGTGTATGTTCTCTATTTGGTCATCCCCCCACCTTTATGTATGTCAGTGTATGTTCTCTATTTGGTCATCCCCCCCCCCACCTTTATGTATGTCAGTGTATGTTCTCTATTTGGTCATCCCCCCACCTTTATGTATGTCAGTGTATGTTCTCTATTTGGTCATCCCCCCCCCACCTTTATGTATGTCAGTGTATGTTCTCTATTTGGTCATCCCTCCCCCCACCTTTATGTATGTCAGTGTATGTTCTCTATTTGGTCATCCCCCCCCACCTTTATGTATGTCAGTGTATGTTCTCTATTTGGTCATCCCCCCACCTTTATGTATGTCAGTGTATGTTCTCTATTTGGTCATCCCCCCACCTTTATGTATGTCAGTGTATGTTCTCTATTTGGTCATCCCCCCACCTTTATGTATGTCAGTGTGTGTTCTCTATTTGGTCATCCCCCCCACCTTTATGTATGTCAGTGTATGTTCTCTATTTGGTCATTCCCCCACCTTTATGTATGTCAGTGTATGTTCTCTATTTGGTCATCCCCCCCACCTTTGTGTATGTCAGTGTATGTTCTCTATTTGGTCATTCCCCCACCTTTGTGTATGTCAGTGTATGTTCTCTATTTGGTCATCCCCCCCCCCACCTTTATGTATGTCAGTGTATGTTCTCTATTTGGTCATCCCCCCACCTTTATGTATGTCAGTGTATGTTCTCTATTTGGTCATCCCCCCCCCCACCTTTATGTATGTCAGTGTATGTTCTCTATTTGGTCATCCCCCCCCCACCTTTATGTATGTCAGTGTATGTTCTCTATTTGGTCATCCCCCCCCACCTTTATGTATGTCAGTGTATGTTCTCTATTTGGTCATCCCTCCACCTTTATGTATGTCAGTGTATGTTCTCTATTTGGTCATCCCCTCCACCTTTATGTATGTCAGTGTATGTTCTCTATTTGGTCATCCCCCCCCACCTTTATGTATGTCAGTGTATGTTCTCTATTTGGTCATCCCCCCCCCACCTTTATGTATGTCAGTGTATGTTCTCTATTTGGTCATCCCCCCCCCACCTTTATGTATGTCAGTGTATGTTCTCTATTTGGTCATCCCCCCCCCCCACCTTTATGTATGTCAGTGTATGCTCTCTATTTGGTCATTCCCCCACCTTTATGTATGTCAGTGTATGTTCTCTATTTGGTCATCCCCCCCACCTTTATGTATGTCAGTGTATGTTCTCTATTTGGTCATCCCCCCACCTTTATGTATGTCAGTGTATGTTCTCTATTTGGTCATCCCCCCACCTTTGTGTATGTCAGTGTATGTTCTCTATTTGGTCATCCCCCCCACCTTTATGTATGTCAGTGTATGTTCTCTATTTGGTCATCCCCCCCCCCACCTTTATGTATGTCAGTGTATGTTCTCTATTTGGTCATCCCTCCCCCCCCACCTTTATGTATGTCAGTGTATGTTCTCTATTTGGTCATCCCCCCCACCTTTATGTATGTCAGTGTATGTTCTCTATTTGGTCATCCCCTCACCTTTATGTATGTCAGTGTATGTTCTCTATTTGGTCATCCCTCCCCCCCTTTATGTATGTCAGTGTATGTTCTCTATTTGGTCATCCCCCCACCTTTATGTATGTCAGTGTGTGTTCTCTATTTGATCATCCCCCCCCCCACCTTTATGTATGTCAGTGTATGTTCTCTATTTGGTCATCCCCCCCCCCACCTTTATGTATGTCAGTGTATGTTCTCTATTTGGTCATCCCCCCCCCCACCTTTATGTATGTCAGTGTGTGTTCTCTATTTGGTCATCCCCCCCCCCACCTTTATGTATGTCAGTGTATGTTCTCTATTTGGTCATCCCCCCCCCCCCCTTTATGTATGTCAGTGTATGTTCTCTATTTGGTCATCCCCCCCCCCCACCTTTATGTATGTCAGTGTATGTTCTCTATTTGGTCATCCCCCCCCCCCACCTTTATGTATGTCAGTGTATGTTCTCTATTTGGTCATCCCCCCCCCCCACCTTTATGTATGTCAGTGTATGTTCTCTATTTGGTCATCCCCCCCACCTTTATGTATGTCAGTGTATGTTCTCTATTTGGTCATCCCTCCACCTTTATGTATGTCAGTGTATGTTCTCTATTTGGTCATCCCCCCACCTTTATGTATGTCAGTGTATGTTCTCTATTTGATCATCCCCCCCCCCACCTTTATGTATGTCAGTGTATGTTCTCTATTTGGTCATCCCCCCACCTTTATGTATGTCAGTGTGTGTTCTCTATTTGGTCATCCTCCCCCCACCTTTATGTATGTCAGTGTATGTTCTCTATTTGGTCATCCCTCCACCTTTATGTATGTCAGTGTATGTTCTCTATTTGGTCATCCCCCCCCCCACCTTTATGTATGTCAGTGTATGTTCTCTATTTGGTCATCCCCCCACCTTTATGTATGTCAGTGTATGTTCTCTATTTGGTCATCCCCCCACCTTTATGTATGTCAGTGTATGTTCTCTATTTGGTCATCCCTCCCCCCACCTTTATGTATGTCAGTGTATGTTCTCTATTTGGTCATCCCCCCCCCCACCTTTATGTATGTCAGTGTATGTTCTCTATTTGGTCATCCCCCCACCTTTATGTATGTCAGTGTATGTTCTCTATTTGGTCATCCCCCCCACCTTTATGTATGTCAGTGTATGTTCTCTATTTGGTCATCCCCCCCACCTTTACGTATGTAAGTGTATGTTCTCTATTTGGTCATTCCCCCACCTTTATGTATGTCAGTGTATGTTCTCTATTTGGTCATCCCCCCACCTTTATGTATGTCAGTGTATGTTCTCTATTTGGTCATCCCCCCCCCCTTTGTGTATGTCAGTGTATGTTCTCTATTTGGTCATCCCTCCCCCCACCTTTGTGTATGTCAGTGTATGTTCTCTATTTGGTCATCCCCCCCACCTTTATGTATGTCAGTGTATGTTCTCTATTTGGTCATCCCCCCACCTTTATGTATGTCAGTGTATGTTCTCTATTTGGTCATCCCTCCCCCCACCTTTGTGTATGTCAGTGTATGTTCTCTATTTGGTCATCCCCCCCACCTTTGTGTATGTCAGTGTATGTTCTCTATTTGGTCATTCCCCCACCTTTGTGTATGTCAGTGTATGTTCTCTATTTGGTCATCCCCCCACCTTTATGTATGTCAGTGTATGTTCTCTATTTGGTCATTCCCCCACCTTTGTGTATGTCAGTGTATGTTCTCTATTTGGTCATCCCCCCCCTCACCTTTATGTATGTCAGTGTATGTTCTCTATTTGGTCATCCCCCCCCCCACCTTTATGTATGTCAGTGTATGTTCTCTATTTGGTCATCCCCCCCACCTTTATGTATGTCAGTGTATGTTCTCTATTTGGTCATCCCCCCACCTTTATGTATGTCAGTGTATGTTCTCTATTTGGTCATCCCCCCACCTTTATGTATGTCAGTGTATGTTCTCTATTTGGTCATCCCCCCACCTTTATGTATGTCAGTGTGTGTTCTCTATTTGGTCATCCCCCCCACCTTTATGTATGTCAGTGTATGTTCTCTATTTGGTCATTCCCCCACCTTTATGTATGTCAGTGTATGTTCTCTATTTGGTCATTCCCCCACCTTTATGTATGTCAGTGTATGTTCTCTATTTGGTCATCCCCCCCACCTTTGTGTATGTCAGTGTATGTTCTCTATTTGGTCATTCCCCCACCTTTGTGTATGTCAGTGTATGTTCTCTATTTGGTCATCCCCCCCCCCACCTTTATGTATGTCAGTGTATGTTCTCTATTTGGTCATCCCCCCCCCCACCTTTATGTATGTCAGTGTATGTTCTCTATTTGGTCATCCCCCCACCTTTGTGTATGTCAGTGTATGTTCTCTATTTGGTCATCCCCCCCCCCACCTTTATGTATGTCAGTGTATGTTCTCTATTTGGTCATCCCCCCCACCTTTATGTATGTCAGTGTATGTTCTCTATTTGGTCATCCCCCCACCTTTATGTATGTCAGTGTATGTTCTCTATTTGGTCATCCCCTCCACCTTTATGTATGTCAGTGTATGTTCTCTATTTGGTCATCCCCCCCCACCTTTATGTATGTCAGTGTATGTTCTCTATTTGGTCATCCCCCCCCCCACCTTTATGTATGTCAGTGTATGTTCTCTATTTGGTCATCCCCCCCCCCCCACCTTTATGTATGTCAGTGTATGTTCTCTATTTGGTCATCCCCCCCCCCACCTTTATGTATGTCAGTGTATGCTCTCTATTTGGTCATTCCCCCACCTTTATGTATGTCAGTGTATGTTCTCTATTTGGTCATCCCCCCCACCTTTATGTATGTCAGTGTATGTTCTCTATTTGGTCATCCCCCCCCCCACCTTTATGTATGTCAGTGTATGTTCTCTATTTGATCATCCCCCCCCCCACCTTTATGTATGTCAGTGTATGTTCTCTATTTGGTCATCCCCCCCACCTTTATGTATGTCAGTGTATGTTCTCTGTTTGATCATCCCCCCACCTTTATGTATGTCAGTGTATGTTCTCTATTTGATCATCCCCCCACCTTTATGTATGTCAGTGTATGTTCTCTATTTGATCATCCCCCCACCTTTATGTATGTCAGTGTATGTTCTCTATTTGATCATCCCCCCACCTTTATGTATGTCAGTGTATGTTCTCTATTTGATCATCCCCCCACCTTTATGTATGTCAGTGTATGTTCTCTATTTGATCATCCCCCCACCTTTATGTATGTCAGTGTATGTTCTCTATTTGATCATCCCCCCACCTTTATGTATGTCAGTGTATGTTCTCTATTTGATCATCCCCCCCCCCACCTTTATGTATGTCAGTGTATGTTCTCTATTTGGTCATCCCCCCCCACCTTTATGTATGTCAGTGTGTGTTCTCTATTTGGTCATCCCCCCACCTTTATGTATGTCAGTGTATGTTCTCTATTTGGTCATCCCCCCCCCCACCTTTATGTATGTCAGTGTATGTTCTCTATTTGGTCATCCCCCCCCCCACCTTTATGTATGTCAGTGTATGTTCTCTATTTGATCATCCCCCCCCCACCTTTATGTATGTCAGTGTATGTTCTCTATTTGATCATCCCCCCCCCAACCTTTATGTATGTCAGTGTATGTTCTCTATTTGGTCATCCCCCCCCCCCACCTTTATGTATGTCAGTGTATGTTCTCTATTTGATCATCCCCCCCCCACCTTTATGTATGTCAGTGTATGTTCTCTATTTGATCATCCCCCCCCCCCCACCTTTATGTATGTCAGTGTATGTTCTCTATTTGGTCATCCCCCCCACCTTTATGTATGTCAGTGTATGTTCTCTATTTGATCATCCCCCCCCCCCACCTTTATGTATGTCAGTGTATGTTCTCTATTTGATCATCCCCCCCCCCACCTTTATGTATGTCAGTGTATGTTCTCTATTTGATCATCCCCCCCCCCACCTTTATGTATGTCAGTGTATGTTCTCTATTTGGTCATCCCCCCCACCTTTATGTATGTCAGTGTATGTTCTCTATTTGGTCATCCCCCCCCACCTTTATGTATGTCAGTGTATGTTCTCTATTTGGTCATCCCCCCCACCTTTATGTATGTCAGTGTATGTTCTCTATTTGGTCATCCCCCCCACCTTTATGTATGTCAGTGTATGTTCTCTATTTGGTCATCCCCCCCACCTTTATGTATGTCAGTGTGTGTTCTCTATTTGATCATCCCCCCCCCCCACCTTTATGTATGTCAGTGTATGTTCTCTATTTGGTCATCCCCTCACCTTTATGTATGTCAGTGTATGTTCTCTATTTGGTCATCCCTCCCCCCTTTATGTATGTCAGTGTATGTTCTCTATTTGGTCATCCCCCCACCTTTATGTATGTCAGTGTATGTTCTCTATTTGGTCATCCCTCCCACCTTTATGTATGTCAGTGTATGTTCTCTATTTGGTCATCCCCTCACCTTTATGTATGTCAGTGTATGTTCTCTATTTGGTCATCCCCCCCACCTTTATGTATGTCAGTGTATGTTCTCTATTTGGTCATCCCCCACCTTTATGTATGTCAGTGTATGTTCTCTATTTGGTCATCCCCCCACCTTTATGTATGTCAGTGTATGTTCTCTATTTGGTCATCCCCCCACCTTTATGTATGTCAGTGTATGTTCTCTATTTGGTCATCCCCCCCACCTTTATGTATGTCAGTGTATGTTCTCTATTTGGTCATCCCCCCACCTTTATGTATGTCAGTGTATGTTCTCTATTTGGTCATCCCCCCACCTTTATGTATGTCAGTGTATGTTCTCTATTTGGTCATCCCCCCACCTTTATGTATGTCAGTGTATGTTCTCTATTTGGTCATCCCCCCCACCTTTATGTATGTCAGTGTATGTTCTCTATTTGGTCATCCCCCCACCTTTATGTATGTCAGTGTATGTTCTCTATTTGGTCATCCCCCCACCTTTATGTATGTCAGTGGTTGTTCTCTATTTGGTCATCCCTCCCACCTTTATGTATGTCAGTGTATGTTCTCTATTTGGTCATCCCCCCCACCTTTATGTATGTCAGTGTATGTTCTCTATTTGGTCATCCCCCCACCTTTATGTATGTCAGTGTATGTTCTCTATTTGGTCATCCCCCCACCTTTATGTATGTCAGTGTATGTTCTCTATTTGGTCATCCCCCCACCTTTATGTATGTCAGTGTATGTTCTCTATTTGGTCATCCCCCCACCTTTATGTATGTCAGTGTATGTTCTCTATTTGGTCATCCCCCCACCTTTATGTATGTCAGTGTATGTTCTCTATTTGGTCATCCCTCCCACCTTTATGTATGTCAGTGTATGTTCTCTATTTGGTCATCCCCCCCACCTTTATGTATGTCAGTGTATGTTCTCTATTTGGTCATCCCCCCACCTTTATGTATGTCAGTGTATGTTCTCTATTTGGTCATCCCCCCACCTTTATGTATGTCAGTGTATGTTCTCTATTTGGTCATCCCTCCCACCTTTATGTATGTCAGTGTATGTTCTCTATTTGGTCATCCCCCCCACCTTTATGTATGTCAGTGTATGTTCTCTATTTGGTCATCCCCCCACCTTTATGTATGTCAGTGTATGTTCTCTATTTGGTCATCCCCCCACCTTTATGTATGTCAGTGTATGTTCTCTATTTGGTCATCCCCCCACCTTTATGTATGTCAGTGTATGTTCTCTATTTGGTCTTCCCCCCACCTTTATGTATGTCAGTGTATGTTCTCTATTTGGTCATCCCCCCACCTTTATGTATGTCAGTGTATGTTCTCTATTTGGTCATCCCTCCCACCTTTATGTATGTCAGTGTATGTTCTCTATTTGGTCATCCCCCCCACCTTTATGTATGTCAGTGTATGTTCTCTATTTGGTCATCCCTCCCCCCACCTTTATGTATGTCAGTGTATGTTCTCTATTTGGTCATCCCCCCCCCACCTTTATGTATGTCAGTGTATGTTCTCTATTTGGTCATCCCCCCCCCCACCTTTATGTATGTCAGTGTATGTTCTCTATTTGGTCATCCCCCCCACCTTTGTGTATGTCAGTGTATGTTCTCTATTTGGTCATCCCCCCCCCCACCTTTATGTATGTCAGTGTATGTTCTCTATTTGGTCATCCCCCCCCCACCTTTATGTATGTCAGTGTATGTTCTCTATTTGGTCATCCCCCCCCCCACCTTTATGTATGTCAGTGTATGTTCTCTATTTGGTCATCCCCCCCACCTTTATGTATGTCAGTGTATGTTCTCTATTTGGTCATCCCCCCCCCCACCTTTATGTATGTCAGTGTATGTTCTCTATTTGGTCATCCCTCCCCCCCACCTTTATGTATGTCAGTGTATGTTCTCTATTTGGTCATCCCTCCCCCCACCTTTATGTATGTCAGTGTATGTTCTCTATTTGGTCATCCCTCCCCCCACCTTTATGTATGTCAGTGTATGTTCTCTATTTGGTCATCCCCCCCCCCTTTATGTATGTCAGTGTATGTTCTCTATTTGGTCATCCCCCCACCTTTATGTATGTCAGTGTATGTTCTCTATTTGGTCATCCCCCCCACCTTTATGTATGTCAGTGTATGTTCTCTATTTGGTCATCCCCCCACCTTTATGTATGTCAGTGTATGTTCTCTATTTGGTCATCCCCCCCCCCACCTTTATGTATGTCAGTGTATGTTCTCTATTTGGTCATCCCCCCCACCTTTATGTATGTCAGTGTATGTTCTCTATTTGGTCATCCCCCCCACCTTTATGTATGTCAGTGTATGTTCTCTATTTGGTCATCCCCCCCACCTTTATGTATGTCAGTGTATGTTCTCTATTTGGTCATCCCCCCCCCTTTATGTATGTCAGTGTATGTTCTCTATTTGGTCATCCCCCCCCCCTTTATGTATGTCAGTGTATGTTCTCTATTTGGTCATCCCCCCACCTTTATGTATGTCAGTGTATGTTCTCTATTTGGTCATCCCCCCCCCACCTTTATGTATGTCAGTGTATGTTCTCTATTTGGTCATCCCCCCACCTTTATGTATGTCAGTGTATGTTCTCTATTTGGTCATCCTCCCCACCTTTATGTATGTCAGTGTATGTTCTCTATTTGGTCATCCCCCCCACCTTTATGTATGTCAGTGTATGTTCTCTATTTGGTCATCCCCCCCACCTTTATGTATGTCAGTGTATGTTCTCTATTTGGTCATCCCCCCACCTTTATGTATGTCAGTGTATGTTCTCTATTTGGTCATCCCCCCCACCTTTATGTATGTCAGTGTATGTTCTCTATTTGGTCATCCCTCCCACCTTTATGTATTTCAGTGTATGTTCTCTATTTGGTCATCCCTCCCACCTTTATGTATGTCAGTGTATGTTCTCTATTTGGTCATCCCCCCCACCTTTATGTATGTCAGTGTATGTTCTCTATTTGGTCATCCCCCCCACCTTTATGTATGTCAGTGTATGTTCTCTATTTGGTCATCCCCCCCACCTTTATGTATGTCAGTGTATGTTCTCTATTTGGTCATCCCCCCCACCTTTGTGTATGTCAGTGTATGTTCTCTATTTGGTCATCCCCCCCACCTTTGTGTATGTCAGTGTATGTTCTCTATTTGGTCATCCCCCCCACCTTTGTGTATGTCAGTGTATGTTCTCTATTTGGTCATCCCCCCCCCTTTATGTATGTCAGTGTATGTTCTCTATTTGGTCATCCCCCCCCCCCACCTTTGTGTATGTCAGTGTATGTTCTCTATTTGGTCCCCCCTTTATGTATGTCAGTGTATGTTCTCTATTTGGTCATCCCCCCCACCTTTATGTATGTCAGTGTATGTTCTCTATTTGGTCATCCCCCCCACCTTTATGTATGTCAGTGTATGTTCTCTATTTGGTCATCCCCCCCACCTTTATGTATGTCAGTGTATGTTCTCTATTTGGTCATCCCCCCCACCTTTATGTATGTCAGTGTATGTTCTCTATTTGGTCATCCCCCCCACCTTTATGTATGTCAGTGTATGTTCTCTATTTGGTCATCCCCCCCACCTTTGTGTATGTCAGTGTATGTTCTCTATTTGGTCATCCCCCCCACCTTTGTGTATGTCAGTGTATGTTCTCTATTTGGTCATCCCCCCCACCTTTGTGTATGTCAGTGTATGTTCTCTATTTGGTCATCCCCCCCCCTTTATGTATGTCAGTGTATGTTCTCTATTTGGTCATCCCCCCCCCACCTTTGTGTATGTCAGTGTATGTTCTCTATTTGGTCCCCCCTTTATGTATGTCAGTGTATGTTCTCTATTTGGTCATCCCCCCCCCACCTTTGTGTATGTCAGTGTATGTTCTCTATTTGGTCCCCCCTTTATGTATGTCAGTGTATGTTCTCTATTTGGTCATCCCCCCCCCACCTTTGTGTATGTCAGTGTATGTTCTCTATTTGGTCCCCCCTTTATGTATGTCAGTGTATGTTCTCTATTTGGTCATCCCCCCCCCACCTTTGTGTATGTCAGTGTATGTTCTCTATTTGGTCCCCCCTTTATGTATGTCAGTGTATGTTCTCTATTTGGTCATCCCCCTCCCCACCTTTATGTATGTCAGTGTATGTTCTCTATTTGGTCATCCCCCTCCCCCACCTTTATGTATGTCAGTGTTTGTTCTCTATTTGGTCATCCCCCCCCCCTTTATGTATGTCAGTGTATGTTCTCTATTTGGTCATCCCCCCCCCCCCACCTTTGTGTATGTCAGTGTATGTTCTCTATTTGGTCATCCCCCCCCCCCACCTTTATGTATGTCAGTGTATGTTCTCTATTTGGTCATCCCCCCCCCCCACCTTTATGTATGTCAGTGTATGTTCTCTATTTGGTCATCCCCCCCCCCACCTTTATGTATGTCAGTGTATGTTCTCTATTTGGTCATCCCCCCCCCACCTTTGTGTATGTCAGTGTATGTTCTCTATTTGGTCATCCCCCCCCCCACCTTTATGTATGTCAGTGTATGTTCTCTATTTGGTCATCCCCCCCCCACCTTTATGTATGTCAGTGTATGTTCTCTATTTGGTCATCCCCCCCCCCACCTTTATGTATGTCAGTGTATGTTCTCTATTTGGTCATCCCCCCCCCACCTTTATGTATGTCAGTGTATGTTCTCTATTTTTTCATCCCCCCCCCACCTTTATGTATGTCAGTGTATGTTCTCTATTTGGTCATCCCCCCCCCCCACCTTTATGTATGTCAGTGTATGTTCTCTATTTGGTCATCCCCCCCCCCACCTTTATGTATGTCAGTGTATGTTCTCTATTTGGTCATCCCCCCCCCACCTTTGTGTATGTCAGTGTATGTTCTCTATTTGGTCCCCCCTTTATGTATGTCAGTGTATGTTCTCTATTTGGTCATCCCCCCCCCCCTTTATGTATGTCAGTGTATGTTCTCTATTTGGTCATCCCCCCCACCTTTATGTATGTCAGTGTATGTTCTCTATTTGGTCATCCCCCCCACCTTTATGTATGTCAGTGTATGTTCTCTATTTGGTCATCCCCCCCACCTTTGTGTATGTCAGTGTATGTTCTCTATTTGGTCATCCCCCCACCTTTATGTATGTCAGTGTATGTTCTCTATTTGGTCATCCTCCCCCCCCACCTTTATGTATGTCAGTGTATGTTCTCTATTTGGTCATCCCCCCCACCTTTGTGTATGTCAGTGTATGTTCTCTATTTGGTCATCCCCCCCCCTTTATGTATGTCAGTGTATGTTCTCTATTTGGTCATCCCCCCCCCCACCTTTGTGTATGTCAGTGTATGTTCTCTATTTGGTCCCCCCTTTATGTATGTCAGTGTATGTTCTCTATTTGGTCATCCCCCCCCCCCACCTTTGTGTATGTCAGTGTATGTTCTCTATTTGGTCATCCCCCCCCCACCTTTGTGTATGTCAGTTTATGTTCTCTATTTGGTCATCCCCCCCCCACCTTTGTGTATGTCAGTGTATGTTCTCTATTTGGTCATCCCCCCCCCACCTTTGTGTATGTCAGTGTATGTTCTCTATTTGGTCATCCCCCCCACCTTTGTGTATGTCAGTGTATGTTCTCTATTTGGTCATCCCCCCCACCTTTATGTATGTCAGTGTATGTTCTCTATTTGGTCATCCCCCCCACCTTTATGTATGTCAGTGTATGTTCTCTATTTGGTCATCCCCCCCACCTTTATGTATGTCAGTGTATGTTTTCTATTTGGTCATCCCCCCCACCTTTGTGTATGTCAGTGTATGTTCTCTATTTGGTCATCCCCCCCACCTTTGTGTATGTCAGTGTATGTTCTCTATTTGGTCATCCCCCCCCCCCACCTTTATGTATGTCAGTGTATGTTCTCTATTTGGTCATCCCCCCCCCAACTTTATGTATGTCAGTGTATGTTCTCTATTTGGTCATCCCCCCCACCTTTATGTATGTCAGTGTATGTTCTCTATTTGATCATCCCCCCACCTTTATGTATGTCAGTGTATGTTCTCTATTTGGTCATCCCCCCACCTTTATGTATGTCAGTGTATGTTCTCTATTTGGTCATCCCCCCCCCACCTTTGTGTATGTCAGTGTATGTTCTCTATTTGGTCATCCCCCCACCTTTATGTATGTCAGTGTATGTTCTCTATTTGGTCATCCCCCCCCCACCTTTATGTATGTCAGTGTATGTTCTCTATTTG
Source organism: Onchidella celtica (assembly GCA_963931925.1). Lineage (NCBI taxonomy): Eukaryota > Metazoa > Mollusca > Gastropoda > Systellommatophora > Onchidiidae > Onchidella > Onchidella celtica. The sequence continues at coordinate 985,518 of OZ007581.1, forward strand.
GTCATCCCCCCACCTTTATGTATGTCAGTGTATGTTCTCTATTTGGTCATCCCCCCACCTTTATGTATGTCAGTGTATGTTCTCTATTTGATCATCCCCCCACCTTTATGTATGTCAGTGTATGTTCTCTATTTGGTCATCCCCCCCACCTTTATGTATGTCAGTGTATGTTCTCTATTTGGTCCCCCCTTTATGTATGTCAGTGTATGTTCTCTATTTGGTCATCCCCCCCCCACCTTTGTGTATGTCAGTGTATGTTCTCTATTTGGTCCCCCCTTTATGTATGTCAGTGTATGTTCTCTATTTGGTCATCCCCCCCCACCTTTGTGTATGTCAGTGTATGTTCTCTATTTGGTCCCCCCTTTATGTATGTCAGTGTATGTTCTCTATTTGGTCATCCCTCCACCTTTATGTATGTAAGTGTATGTTCTCTATTTGGTCATCCCCCCACCTTTATGTATGTCAGTGTATGTTCTCTATTTGGTCATCCCTCCACCTTTATGTATGTCAGTGTATGTTCTCTATTTGGTCATCCCCCCACCTTTATGTATGTCAGTGTATGTTCTCTATTTGGTCATCCCTTTATGTATGTCAGTGTATGTTCTCTATTTGGTCATCCCTTTATGTATGTCAGTGTATGTTCTCTATTTGGTCCCCCCTTTATGTATGTCAGTGTATGTTCTCTATTTGGTCATCCCTTTATGTATGTCAGTGTATGTTCTCTATTTGGTCCCCCCTTTATGTATGTCAGTGTATGTTCTCTATTTGGTCATCCCCCCACCTTTATGTATGTCAGTGTATGTTCTCTATTTGGTCATCCCTCCACCTTTATGTATGTCAGTGTATGTTCTCTATTTGGTCATCCCCCCACCTTTATGTATGTCAGTGTATGTTCTCTATTTGGTCATCCCTTTATGTATGTCAGTGTATGTTCTCTATTTGGTCATCCCTTTATGTATGTCAGTGTATGTTCTCTATTTGGTCATCCCCCCACCTTTATGTATGTCAGTGTATGTTCTCTATTTGGTCATCCCCCCACCTTTATGTATGTCAGTGTATGTTCTCTATTTGGTCATCCCCCCACCTTTATGTATGTCAGTGTATGTTCTCTATTTGGTCATCCCCCCCCCCCTTTATGTATGTCAGTGTATGTTCTCTATTTGGTCATCCCCCCACCTTTATGTATGTCAGTGTATGTTCTCTATTTGGTCATCCCCCCCACCTTTATGTATGTCAGTGTATGTTCTCTATTTGGTCATCCCCCCCACCTTTATGTATGTCAGTGTATGTTCTCTATTTGGTCATCCCCCCCACCACCTTTATGTATGTCAGTGTATGTTCTCTATTTGGTCATCCCTCCCCCACCTTTATGTATGTCAGTGTATGTTCTCTATTTGGTCATCCCCCCACCTTATGTATGTCAGTGTATGTTCTCTATTTGGTCATCCTCCCCCCACCTTTATGTATGTCAGTGTATGTTCTCTATTTGGTCATCCCCCCACCTTATGTATATCAGTGTATGTTCTCTATTTGGTCATCCCCCCACCTTATGTATGTCAGTGTATGTTCTCTATTTGGTCATCCCTCCCCCACCTTTATGTATGTCAGTGTATGTTCTCTATTTGGTTATCCCTCCCCCACCTTTATGTATGTCAGTGTATGTTCTCTATTTGGTCATCCCTTTATGTATGTCAGTGTATGTTCTCTATTTGGTCACCCCTTTATGTATGTCAGTGTATGTTCTCTATTTGGTCACCCCTTTATGTATGTCAGTGTATGTTCTCTATTTGGTCCCCCCTTTATGTATGTCAGTGTATGTTCTCTATTTGGTCATCCCCCCCCCACCTTTGTGTATGTCAGTGTATGTTCTCTATTTGGTCATCCCCCCCCCCACCTTTATGTATGTCAGTGTATGTTCTCTATTTGGTCATCCCTTTATGTATGTCAGTGTATGTTCTCTATTTGGTCATCCCCCCCCCCCACCTTTGTGTATGTCAGTGTGTGTTCTCTATTTGGTCATCCCTCCCCCCACCTTTGTGTATGTCAGTGTATGTTCTCTATTTGGTCATCCCTTTATGTATGTCAGTGTATGTTCTCTATTTGGTCATCCCTTTATGTATGTCAGTGTATGTTCTCTATTTGGTCATCCCCCCCCCACCTTTGTGTATGTCAGTGTGTGTTCTCTATTTGGTCATCCCCTCCACCTTTATGTATGTCAGTGTATGTTCTCTATTTGGTCATCCCCCCCCCCACCTTTGTGTATGTCAGTGTATGTTCTCTATTTGGTCATCCCCTCCACCTTTATGTATGTCAGTGTATGTTCTCTATTTGGTCATCCCCCCCCCACCTTTATGTATGTCAGTGTATGTTCTCTATTTGGTCATCCCTCCCCCACCTTTGTGTATGTCAGTGTATGTTCTCTATTTGGTCATCCCTCCCCAACCTTTGTGTATGTCAGTGTGTGTTCTCTATTTGGTCATCCCCCCCCCACCTTTATGTATGTCAGTGTATGTTCTCTATTTGGTCATCCCTCCCCCACCTTTATGTATGTCAGTGTGTGTTCTCTATTTGGTCATCCCCCCCCCACCTTTATGTATGTCAGTGTATGTTCTCTATTTGGTCATCCCCCCCCCCTTTATGTATGTCAGTGTATGTTCTCTATTTGGTCATCCCCCACCTTTATGTATGTCAGTGTATGTTCTCTATTTGGTCATCCCTCCCCCCACCTTTATGTATGTCAGTGTATGTTCTCTATTTGGTCATCCCCCCCCCCCCACCTTTATGTATGTCAGTGTATGTTCTCTATTTGGTCATCCCTCCCCCCACCTTTATGTATGTCAGTGTATGTTCTCTATTTGGTCATCCTCCCCCCACCTTTATGTATGTCAGTGTATGTTCTCTATTTGGTCATCCCCTCACCTTTATGTATGTCAGTGTATGTTCTCTATTTGGTCATCCCCCCCCCCTTTATGTATGTCAGTGTATGTTCTCTATTTCCTCATCCCCCCCACCTTTATGTATGTCAGTGTATGTTCTCTATTTGGTCATCCCCCCCCCCTTTATGTATGTCAGTGTATGTTCTCTATTTGGTCATCCCCCCACCTTTATGTATGTCAGTGTATGTTCTCTATTTGGTCATCCCCCCACCTTTATGTATGTCAGTGTATGTTCTCTATTTGGTCATCCCCCCACCTTTATGTATGTCAGTGTATGTTCTCTATTTGATCATCCCCCCACCTTTATGTATGTCAGTGTATGTTCTCTATTTGGTCATCCTCCCACCTTTATGTATGTCAGTGTATGTTCTCTATTTGGTCATCCCCCCCCACCTTTATGTATGTCAGTGTATGTTCTCTATTTGGTCATCCCCCCCCCCCTTTATGTATGTCAGTGTATGTTCTCTATTTGGTCATCCCCGCCCACCTTTATGTATGTCAGTGTATGTTCTCTATTTGGTCATCCCCCCCCCCCACCTTTATGTATGTCAGTGTATGTTCTCTATTTGGTCATCCCCCCCCCCTTTATGTATGTCAGTGTATGTTCTCTATTTGGTCATCCCCCCACCTTTATGTATGTCAGTGTATGTTCTCTATTTGGTCATCCCCCCCCCACCTTTATGTATGTCAGTGTATGTTCTCTATTTGGTCATCCCCCCCCCCCTTTATGTATGTCAGTGTATGTTCTCTATTTGGTCATCCCCCCACCTTTATGTATGTCAGTGTATGTTCTCTATTTGGTCATCCCCCCCCCCACCTTTATGTATGTCAGTGTATGTTCTCTATTTGGTCATCCCCCCACCTTTATGTATGTCAGTGTATGTTCTCTATTTGGTCATCCCCCCACCTTTATGTATGTCAGTGTATGTTCTCTATTTGGTCATCCCCCCACCTTTATGTATGTCAGTGTATGTTCTCTATTTGGTCATCCCCCCACCTTTATGTATGTCAGTGTATGTTCTCTATTTGGTCATCCCCCCCACCTTTATGTATGTCAGTGTATGTTCTCTATTTGGTCATCCCTCCCCCACCTTTATGAATGTCAGTGTATGTTCTCTATTTGGTCATCCTCCCCCACCTTTATGTATGTCAGTGTATGTTCTCTATTTGGTCATCCCCCCCCCCTTTATGTATGTCAGTGTATGTTCTCTATTTGGTCATCCCCCCCCTTTATGTATGTCAGTGTATGTTCTCTATTTGGCCATCCCTCCCCCCACCTTTATGTATGTCAGTGTATGTTCTCTATTTGGTCATCCTCCCCCCCCACCTTTATGTATGTCAGTGTATGTTCTCTATTTGGTCATCCCCCACCTTTATGTATGTCAGTGTATGTTCTCTATTTGGTCATCCCCCCACCTTTATGTATGTCAGTGTATGTTCTCTATTTGGTCATCCCTCCCACCTTTATGTATGTCAGTGTATGTTCTCTATTTGGTCATCCCCCCACCTTTATGTATGTCAGTGTATGTTCTCTATTTGGTCATCCCTCCCACCTTTATGTATGTCAGTGTATGTTCTCTATTTGGTCATCCCCCCACCTTTATGTATGTCAGTGTATGTTCTCTATTTGGTCATCCCTCCCACCTTTATGTATGTCAGTGTATGTTCTCTATTTGGTCATCCCCCCCCCCCACCTTTATGTATGTCAGTGTATGTTCTCTATTTGGTCATCCCCCCCACCTTTATGTATGTCAGTGTATGTTCTCTATTTGGTCATTCCCCCACCTTTATGTATGTCAGTGTATGTTCTCTATTTGGTCATTCCCCCACCTTTATGTATGTCTGTGTATGTTCTCTATTTGGTCATCCCTCCCCCCACCTTTATGTATGTCAGTGTATGTTCTCTATTTGGTCATCCCTCCCCCCACCTTTATGTATGTCAGTGTATGTTCTCTATTTGGTCATCCCCCCACCTTTATGTATGTCAGTGTATGTTCTCTATTTGGTCATCCCTCCCACCTTTATGTATGTCAGTGTATGTTCTCTATTTGGTCATCCCCCCACCTTTATGTATGTCAGTGTATGTTCTCTATTTGGTCATCCCCCCCCCCTTTATGTATGTCAGTGTATGTTCTCTATTTGGTCATCCCTCCCACCTTTATGTATGTCAGTGTGTCACGAGTGGAGTGAGTGCAATTAAGGGGATTGCTACAGAGCGGGTGTAGAGTAAAAATAACTCATGCAGACAAGTGGGAAAAGCGTGCGTGTATGAGTGGTGTGGAAGTCTGAAGGAGGCGAAAGCGCTGTATAACTATCACTGCAAGTTAGAAGGCCCGACGGAGCGGACCTGTGAATAAGAGCCCAGCGGGCGGACATAAGTGAAAGCAGTCGGGAGACGGATGAGTGTTGTTCCAGTAATGACTGGTATGTAGAACGTTGATTGATTATTATGATTGATGTATTATATTATATTCGTCTATTACCATGATGTGAATAAGTATATGTGAGGAATGTGGAAGTCCTTGATATTGGATATAGCAATGTGCGCCATGAGCGATAGATGAAAGTGAGTTCATGGATTTGTAGCGCGAGTGAGTAGTGTGTACTCCGATGGAGGTGTGTTACCGTAAGATGTGTGGTGAGTGAAAGGTGAACTAGTGTGTGTACGCTTCATGGATTGTAAGGAGAGGTGGAGTGAATAGAAATGGTAGGGTATTATACCAATGTAATATTATTCTTGTAGGTGTCGGGGAAGGGCCGCAGAGCCACCTCGATGAGCACAGGGGATAGGCCAGCATAGGGCCGGAGGCCACACATAGGCCAGAAGTGAGGCTGTCAGTGTAGGACAGTAGAGGCACATAAGTCGTGGCAGTCAGGCCACGGACAGGGACGTAGATATGAGAGTGAATGAGATACTATATTGTTGCCATGTTGATAGGCTAGTGAACTGATACTATGTTGTTGCCATGTTGATAGGCTAGTGAACTGATACTATGGTGTTGCCATGTTGATGGCTATGGAAATAATAACGTGTTATTGCCCTGCTGAGGTGCTAGGGGAGTGTTAAGGTGTATGACAATAGGAAGGGGATATTGAGAGACTGCGGTGCCAGTAAATTATTAATGTACTATTAAGACCCTGAGGGGAGAGGCTGAGGCCGAAGTGCCTTTAGGAGTAACTACCGGATTGTGGATCCGAGGGAGAGTGTGTGTGAGAATAAGGCCGTTGTACGGCAGTCATTTCAATAATATAATGTATGTAATTGCGCTCTTATATGTATAATTATGTTTAATAAATGTGTGAGTCTGATGGGTTGTTCTGTTAAGTGTTAAACTTGTTTGTTCGTGATTGTTGTCCTGTCATACTTATTACATCTCCCAGTCTGGGATTTGTGACACAGTGTATGTTCTCTATTTGGTCATTCCCCCACCTTTATGTATGTCAGTGTATGTTCTCTATTTGGTCATCCCCCCCCCCCCCCACCTTTATGTATGTCAGTGTATGTTCTCTATTTGGTCATGCCCCCACCTTTATGTATGTCAGTGTATGTTCTCTATTTGGTCATCCCCCCCCCCCCACCTTTATGTATGTCAGTGTATGTTCTCTATTTGGTCATCCCCCCCCCCCCACCTTTATGTATGTCAGTGTATGTTCTCTATTTGGTCATGCCCCCACCTTTATGTATGTCAGTGTATGTTCTCTATTTGGTCATCCTCCCCCCCCACCTTTATGTATGTCAGTGTATGTTCTCTATTTGGTCATCCCTCCCCCCCCCTCCACCTTTATGTATGTCAGTGTATGTTCTCTATTTGGTCATCCCCTCCCCCACCTTTATGTATGTCAGTGTATGTTCTCTATTTGGTCATCCCCACCACCTTTATGTTTGTCAGTGTATGTTCTCTATTTGGTCATTCCCCCACCTTTATGTATGTCAGTGTATGTTCTCTATTTGGTCATCCCCCCCCCCCCACCTTTATGTATGTCAGTGTATGTTCTCTATTTGGTCATTCCCCCACCTTTATGTATGTCAGTGTATGTTCTCTATTTGGTCATCCCCCCCCCCCCACCTTTATGTATGTCAGTGTATGTTCTCTATTTGGTCATCCCTCCCCCCCCACCTTTATGTATGTCAGTGTATGTTCTCTATTTGGTCATCCCCCCCCCCACCTTTATGTATGTCAGTGTATGTTCTCTATTTGGTCATCCCCCCCCCCACCTTTATGTATGTCAGTGTATGTTCTCTATTTGGTCATCCCCCCACCACCTTTATGTATGTCAGTGTATGTTCTCTATTTGGTCATTCCCCCCCCACCTTTATGTATGTCAGTGTATGTTCTCTATTTGGTCATCCTCCCCACCACCTTTATGTATGTCAGTGTATGTTCTCTATTTGGTCATCCCCCCACCTTTATGTATGTCAGTGTATGTTCTCTATTTGGTCATCCCCCCCACCTTTATGTATGTCAGTGTATGTTCTCTATTTGGTCATCCCCCCCCACCTTTATGTATGTCAGTGTATGTTCTCTATTTGGTCATCCCCCCCACCACCTTTATGTATGTCAGTGTATGTTCTCTATTTGGTCATCCCCCCCCCACCTTTATGTATGTCAGTGTATGTTCTCTATTTGGTCATCCCCCCCCCCACCTTTGTGTATGTCAGTGTATGTTCTCTATTTGGTCATCCCCCCCCCACCATCTTTATGTATGTCAGTGTATGTTCTCTATTTGGTCATCCCCCCCCCACCATCTTTATGTATGTCAGTGTATGTTCTCTATTTGGTCATCCCCCCCCCCACCATCTTTATGTATGTCAGTGTATGTTCTCTATTTGGTCATCCCCCCCCACCATCTTTATGTATGTCAGTGTATGTTCTCTATTTGGTCATCCCCCCCCCCACCATCTTTATGTATGTCAGTGTATGTTCTCTATTTGGTCATCCCCCCCCCCACCATCTTTATGTATGTCAGTGTATGTTCTCTATTTGGTCATCCCCCCACCATCTTTATGTATGTCAGTGTATGTTCTCTATTTGGTCATCCCCCCCCCACCTTTATGTATGTCAGTGTATGTTCTCTATTTGGTCATCCCCCCCCCCCACCTTTATGTATGTCAGTGTATGTTCTCTATTTGGTCATCCCCCCCCCACCATCTTTATGTATGTCAGTGTATGTTCTCTATTTGGTCATCCCCCCACCATCTTTATGTATGTCAGTGTATGTTCTCTATTTGGTCATCCCCCCCCCACCTTTGTGTATGTCAGTGTATGTTCTCTATTTGGTCATCCCCCCACCTTTATGTATGTCAGTGTATGTTCTCTATTTGGTCATCCCCCCACCTTTATGTATGTCAGTGTATGTTCTCTATTTGGTCATCCCCCCACCTTTATGTATGTCAGTGTATGTTCTCTATTTGATCATCCCCCCACCTTTATGTATGTCAGTGTATGTTCTCTATTTGGTCATCCCCCCACCTTTATGTATGTCAGTGTATGTTCTCTATTTGGTCATCCCCCCACCTTTATGTATGTCAGTGTATGTTCTCTATTTGATCATCCCCCCACCTTTATGTATGTCAGTGTATGTTCTCTATTTGGTCATCCCCCCACCTTTATGTATGTCAGTGTATGTTCTCTATTTGGTCATCCCCCCCCCACCTTTATGTATGTCAGTGTATGTTCTCTATTTGGTCATCCCCCCCCCCACCTTTATGTATGTCAGTGTATGTTCTCTATTTGGTCATCCCCCCCCCACCTTTATGTATGTCAGTGTATGTTCTCTATTTGGTCATCCCTCCCCCCACCTTTATGTATGTCAGTGTATGTTCTCTATTTGGTCATCCCTCCCCCACCTTTATGTATGTCAGTGTATGTTCTCTATTTGGTCATCCCTCCCACCTTTGTGTATGTCAGTGTATGTTCTCTATTTGGTCATCTCCCCACCTTTATGTATGTCAGTGTATGTTCTCTATTTGATCATCCCCCCACCTTTATGTATGTCAGTGTATGTTCTCTATTTGGTCATCCCCCCCCACCTTTATGTATGTCAGTGTATGTTCTCTATTTGGTCATCCCCCCCCCCCACCTTTATGTATGTCAGTGTATGTTCTCTATTTGGTCATCCCCCCCCCCACCTTTATGTATGTCAGTGTATGTTCTCTATTTGGTCATCCCCCCCCTCCCACCTTTATGTATGTCAGTGTATGTTCTCTATTTGGTCATCCCCCCACCTTTGTGTATGTCAGTGTATGTTCTCTATTTGGTCATCCCCCCCCCTTTATGTATGTCAGTGTATGTTCTCTATTTGGTCATCCCCCCCACCTTTATGTATGTCAGTGTATGTTCTCTATTTGGTCATCCCCCCCACCTTTATGTATGTCAGTGTATGTTCTCTATTTGGTCATCCCCCCCCCACCTTTATGTATGTCAGTGTATGTTCTCTATTTGGTCATCCCTCCCCCCACCTTTATGTATGTCAGTGTATGTTCTCTATTTGATCATCCCCCCACCTTTATGTATGTCAGTGTATGTTCTCTATTTGGTCATCCCCCCACCTTTATGTATGTCAGTGTATGTTCTCTATTTGGTCATCCCCCCCCCCCACCTTTATGTATGTCAGTGTATGTTCTCTATTTGGTCATCCCCCCACCTTTATGTATGTCAGTGTATGTTCTCTATTTGGTCATCCCCCCACCTTTATGTATGTCAGTGTATGTTCTCTATTTGGTCATCCCCCCCCCCACCTTTATGTATGTCAGTGTATGTTCTCTATTTGGTCATCCCCCCCCACCTTTATGTATGTCAGTGTATGTTCTCTATTTGGTCATCCCCCCACCTTTATGTATGTCAGTGTATGTTCTCTATTTGGTCATCCCCCCACCTTTATGTATGTCAGTGTATGTTCTCTATTTGGTCATCCCCCCCCACCTTTGTGTATGTCAGTGTATGTTCTCTATTTGGTCATCCCTCCACCTTTATGTATGTCAGTGTATGTTCTCTATTTGGTCATCCCCCCCACCTTTATGTATGTCAGTGTATGTTCTCTATTTGGTCATCCCCTCACCTTTATGTATGTCAGTGTATGTTCTCTATTTGGTCATCCCCCCACCTTTATGTATGTCAGTGTATGTTCTCTATTTGGTCATCCCTCCACCTTTATGTATGTCAGTGTATGTTCTCTATTTGGTCATCCCCTCACCTTTATGTATGTCAGTGTATGTTCTCTATTTGGTCATCCCCCCACCTTTATGTATGTCAGTGTATGTTCTCTATTTGGTCATCCCCCCCACCTTTATGTATGTAAGTGTATGTTCTCTATTTGGTCATCCCCCCACCTTTATGTATGTCAGTGTATGTTCTCTATTTGGTCATCCCTCCACCTTTATGTATGTCAGTGTATGTTCTCTATTTGGTCATTCCTCCCCCCACCTTTATGTATGTCAGTGTATGTTCTCTATTTGGTCATCCCTCCACCTTTATGTATGTCAGTGTATGTTCTCTATTTGGTCATCCCCCCCCACCTTTATGTATGTCAGTGTATGTTCTCTATTTGGTCATCCCCCCCCCCACCTTTATGTATGTCAGTGTATGTTCTCTATTTGGTCATCCCCCCACCTTTATGTATGTCAGTGTATGTTCTCTATTTGGTCATCCCTCCCCCCCTTTATGTATGTCAGTGTATGTTCTCTATTTGGTCATCCCCCCACCTTTATGTATGTCAGTGTGTGTTCTCTATTTGATCATCCCCCCCCCACCTTTATGTATGTCAGTGTATGTTCTCTATTTGGTCATCCCTCCCACCTTTATGTATGTCAGTGTATGTTCTCTATTTGGTCATTCCTCCCCCCACCTTTATGTATGTCAGTGTATGTTCTCTATTTGGTCATCCCTCCCATCTTTATGTATGTCAGTGTATGTTCTCTATTTGGTCATCCCCTCACCTTTGTGTATGTCAGTGTATGTTCTCTATTTGGTCATCCACCCCCCACCTTTATGTATGTCAGTGTATGTTCTCTATTTGGTCATCCCCCCACCTTTATGTATGTCAGTGTATGTTCTCTATTTGGTCATCCCTCCACCTTTATGTATGTCAGTGTATGTTCTCTATTTGGTCATCCCCCCCCCTTTATGTATGTCAGTGTATGTTCTCTATTTGGTCATCCCTCCCACCTTTATGTATGTCAGTGTATGTTCTCTATTTGGTCATCCCCCCCCCCCCTTTATGTATGTCAGTGTATGTTCTCTATTTGGTCATCCCCCCCCCCCCTTTATGTATGTCAGTGTATGTTCTCTATTTGGTCATCCCCCCCCCCTTTATGTATGTCAGTGTATGTTCTCTATTTGGTCATCCCCCCCCCCTTTATGTATGTCAGTGTATGTTCTCTATTTGGTCATCCCCCCCCCCTTTATGTATGTCAGTGTATGTTCTCTATTTGGTCATCCCCCCCCCTTTATGTATGTCAGTGTATGTTCTCTATTTGGTCATCCCCCCCCCCTTTATGTATGTCAGTGTATGTTCTCTATTTGGTCATCCCCCCCCCCCCTTTATGTATGTCAGTGTATGTTCTCTATTTGGTCATCCCCCCCCCTTTATGTATGTCAGTGTATGTTCTCTATTTGGTCATCCCCCCCCCCCCCACCTTTATGTATGTCAGTGTATGTTCTCTATTTGGTCATCCCTCCCACCTTTATGTATGTCAGTGTATGTTCTCTATTTGGTCATCCCCCCCCTTTATGTATGTCAGTGTATGTTCTCTATTTGGTCATCCCCCCCCCCCTTTATGTATGTCAGTGTATGTTCTCTATTTCGTCATCCCCCCCCCTTTATGTATGTCAGTGTATGTTCTCTATTTGGTCATCCCCCCCCCCTTTATGTATGTCAGTGTATGTTCTCTATTTGGTCATCCCTCCCACCTTTATGTATGTCAGTGTATGTTCTCTATTTGGTCATCCCCCCCCCCCTTTATGTATGTCAGTGTATGTTCTCTATTTGGTCATCCCCCCCCCTTTATGTATGTCAGTGTATGTTCTCTATTTGGTCATCCCTCCCCCCACCTTTATGTATGTCAGTGTATGTTCTCTATTTGGTCATCCCCCCCCCCTTTATGTATGTCAGTGTATGTTCTCTATTTGGTCATCCCCCCCCCACCTTTGTGTATGTCAGTGTGTGTTCTCTATTTGGTCATCCCCCCCCCCCACCTTTATGTATGTCAGTGTATGTTCTCTATTTGGTCATCCCCCCCCCCCCACCTTTATGTATGTCAGTGTATGTTCTCTATTTGGTCATCCCCCCCCCCACCTTTGTGTATGTCAGTGTGTGTTCTCTATTTGGTCATCCCCCCCCCACCTTTGTGTATGTCAGTGTGTGTTCTCTATTTGGTCATCCCCCCCCCCACCTTTATGTATGTCAGTGTATGTTCTCTATTTGGTCATCCCCCCCCCCACCTTTATGTATGTCAGTGTGTGTTCTCTATTTGGTCATCCCCCCCCCCACCTTTGTGTATGTCAGTGTATGTTCTCTATTTGGTCATCCCCCCCCCACCTTTATGTATGTCAGTGTATGTTCTCTATTTGGTCATCCCCCCACCTTTATGTATGTCAGTGTATGTTCTCTATTTGGTCATCCCCCCCCCCACCTTTATGTATGTCAGTGTATGTTCTCTATTTGGTCATCCCCCCCACCTTTGTGTATGTCAGTGTATGTTCTCTATTTGGTCATCCCCCCACCTTTATGTATGTCAGTGTATGTTCTCTATTTGGTCATCCCCCCCCCCCCACCTTTATGTATGTCAGTGTATGTTCTCTATTTGGTCATCCCCCCACCTTTGTGTATGTCAGTGTATGTTCTCTATTTGGTCATCCCCCCACCTTTATGTATGTCAGTGTATGTTCTCTATTTGGTCATCCCCCCACCTTTATGTATGTCAGTGTATGTTCTCTATTTGGTCCCCACCTTTATGTATGTCAGTGTATGTTCTCTATTTGGTCATTCCCCCACCTTTATGTATGTCAGTGTATGTTCTCTATTTGGTCATCCCCCCCACCTTTATGTATGTCAGTGTATGTTCTCTATTTGGTCATTCCCCCACCTTTATGTATGTCAGTGTATGTTCTCTATTTGGTCATTCCCCCCCCACCTTTATGTATGTCAGTGTATGTTCTCTATTTGGTCATGCCTCCCCACCTTTATGTATGTCAGTGTATGTTCTCTATTTGGTCATTCCCCCCCCACCTTTATGTATGTCAGTGTATGTTCTCTATTTGGTCATGCCTCCCCACCTTTATGTATGTCAGTGTATGTTCTCTATTTGGTCATTCCCCCCCCACCTTTATGTATGTCAGTTTATGTTCTCTATTTGGTCATGCCTCCCACCTTTATGTATGTCAGTGTATGTTTTCTATTTGGTCATCCCCCCACCTTTGTGTATGTCAGTGTATGTTCTCTATTTGGTCATCCCCCCACCTTTATGTATGTCAGTGTATGTTTTCTATTTGGTCATCCCCCACCTTTATGTATGTCAGTGTATGTTCTCTATTTGGTCATTCCCCCCCCACCTTTATGTATGTCAGTGTATGTTCTCTATTTGGTCATTCCCCCCCCACCTTTATGTATGTCAGTGTATGTTCTCTATTTGGTCATGCCTCCCCACCTTTATGTATGTCAGTGTATGTTCTCTATTTGGTCATCCCCCCCACCTTTGTGTATGTCAGTGTATGTTCTCTATTTGGTCATTCCCCCACCTTTGTGTATGTCAGTGTATGTTCTCTATTTGGTCATCCCCCCCACCTTTGTGTATGTCAGTGTATGTTCTCTATTTGGTCATTCCCCCACCTTTATGTATGTCAGTGTATGTTCTCTATTTGGTCATCCCTTTATGTATGTCAGTGTATGTTCTCTATTTGGTCATCCCCCCACCTTTATGTATGTCAGTGTATGTTCTCTATTTGGTCATCCCCCCCCCCCTTTATGTATGTCAGTGTATGTTCTCTATTTGGTCATCCCCCCACCTTTATGTATGTCAGTGTATGTTCTCTATTTGGTCATCCCCCCACCTTTATGTATGTCAGTGTATGTTCTCTATTTGGTCATCCCCCCCCCCTTTATGTATGTCAGTGTATGTTCTCTATTTGGTCATCCCCCCACCTTTATGTATGTCAGTGTATGTTCTCTATTTGGTCATCCCCCCACCTTTATGTATGTCAGTGTATGTTCTCTATTTGATCATCCCCCCACCTTTATGTATGTCAGTGTATGTTCTCTATTTGGTCATCCCCCCACCTTTATGTATGTCAGTGTATGTTCTCTATTTGGTCATCCCCCCCCCCACCTTTATGTATGTCAGTGTATGTTCTCTATTTGGTCATCCCCCCACCTTTATGTATGTCAGTGTATGTTCTCTATTTGGTCATCCCCCCCCCACCTTTATGTATGTCAGTGTATGTTCTCTATTTGGTCATCCCTCCCCCCACCTTTATGTATGTCAGTGTATGTTCTCTATTTGGTCATCCCCCCCCACCTTTATGTATGTCAGTGTATGTTCTCTATTTGGTCATCCCCCCACCTTTATGTATGTCAGTGTATGTTCTCTATTTGGTCATCCCCCCACCTTTATGTATGTCAGTGTATGTTCTCTATTTGGTCATCCCCCCACCTTTATGTATGTCAGTGTGTGTTCTCTATTTGGTCATCCCCCCCACCTTTATGTATGTCAGTGTATGTTCTCTATTTGGTCATTCCCCCACCTTTATGTATGTCAGTGTATGTTCTCTATTTGGTCATCCCCCCCACCTTTGTGTATGTCAGTGTATGTTCTCTATTTGGTCATTCCCCCACCTTTGTGTATGTCAGTGTATGTTCTCTATTTGGTCATCCCCCCCCCCACCTTTATGTATGTCAGTGTATGTTCTCTATTTGGTCATCCCCCCACCTTTATGTATGTCAGTGTATGTTCTCTATTTGGTCATCCCCCCCCCCCACCTTTATGTATGTCAGTGTATGTTCTCTATTTGGTCATCCCCCCCCCACCTTTATGTATGTCAGTGTATGTTCTCTATTTGGTCATCCCCCCCACCTTTATGTATGTCAGTGTATGTTCTCTATTTGGTCATCCCTCCCCCTTTATGTATGTCAGTGTATGTTCTCTATTTGGTCATCCCCTCCACCTTTATGTATGTCAGTGTATGTTCTCTATTTGGTCATCCCCCCCACCTTTATGTATGTCAGTGTATGTTCTCTATTTGGTCATCCCCCCCCCCACCTTTATGTATGTCAGTGTATGTTCTCTATTTGGTCATCCCCCCCCCACCTTTATGTATGTCAGTGTATGTTCTCTATTTGGTCATCCCCCCCCCCCCACCTTTATGTATGTCAGTGTATGCTCTCTATTTGGTCATTCCCCCACCTTTATGTATGTCAGTGTATGTTCTCTATTTGGTCATCCCCCCCACCTTTATGTATGTCAGTGTATGTTCTCTATTTGGTCATCCCCCCACCTTTATGTATGTCAGTGTATGTTCTCTATTTGGTCATCCCCCCACCTTTGTGTATGTCAGTGTATGTTCTCTATTTGGTCATCCCCCCCACCTTTATGTATGTCAGTGTATGTTCTCTATTTGGTCATCCCCCCCCCCACCTTTATGTATGTCAGTGTATGTTCTCTATTTGGTCATCCCTCCCCCCCCACCTTTATGTATGTCAGTGTATGTTCTCTATTTGGTCATCCCCCCCACCTTTATGTATGTCAGTGTATGTTCTCTATTTGGTCATCCCCTCACCTTTATGTATGTCAGTGTATGTTCTCTATTTGGTCATCCCTCCCCACCTTTATGTATGTCAGTGTGTGTTCTCTATTTGATCATCCCCCCCCCCCACCTTTATGTATGTCAGTGTATGTTCTCTATTTGGTCATCCCCCCCCCCACCTTTATGTATGTCAGTGTATGTTCTCTATTTGGTCATCCCCCCCCCCCACCTTTATGTATGTCAGTGTGTGTTCTCTATTTGGTCATCCCCCCCCCCACCTTTATGTATGTCAGTGTATGTTCTCTATTTGGTCATCCCCCCCCCCTTTATGTATGTCAGTGTATGTTCTCTATTTGGTCATCCCCCCCCCACCTTTATGTATGTCAGTGTATGTTCTCTATTTGGTCATCCCCCCCCCCACCTTTATGTATGTCAGTGTATGTTCTCTATTTGGTCATCCCCCCCCCCCACCTTTATGTATGTCAGTGTATGTTCTCTATTTGGTCATCCCCCCCACCTTTATGTATGTCAGTGTATGTTCTCTATTTGGTCATCCCTCCACCTTTATGTATGTCAGTGTATGTTCTCTATTTGGTCATCCCCCCACCTTTATGTATGTCAGTGTATGTTCTCTATTTGATCATCCCCCCCCCCACCTTTATGTATGTCAGTGTATGTTCTCTATTTGGTCATCCCCCCACCTTTATGTATGTCAGTGTGTGTTCTCTATTTGGTCATCCTCCCCCCACCTTTATGTATGTCAGTGTATGTTCTCTATTTGGTCATCCCTCCACCTTTATGTATGTCAGTGTATGTTCTCTATTTGGTCATCCCCCCCCCCACCTTTATGTATGTCAGTGTATGTTCTCTATTTGGTCATCCCCCCACCTTTATGTATGTCAGTGTATGTTCTCTATTTGGTCATCCCCCCACCTTTATGTATGTCAGTGTATGTTCTCTATTTGGTCATCCCTCCCCCCACCTTTATGTATGTCAGTGTATGTTCTCTATTTGGTCATCCCCCCCCCCACCTTTATGTATGTCAGTGTATGTTCTCTATTTGGTCATCCCCCCACCTTTATGTATGTCAGTGTATGTTCTCTATTTGGTCATCCCCCCCACCTTTATGTATGTCAGTGTATGTTCTCTATTTGGTCATCCCCCCCACCTTTATGTATGTAAGTGTATGTTCTCTATTTGGTCATTCCCCCACCTTTATGTATGTCAGTGTATGTTCTCTATTTGGTCATCCCCCCACCTTTATGTATGTCAGTGTATGTTCTCTATTTGGTCATCCCCCCCCCCTTTGTGTATGTCAGTGTATGTTCTCTATTTGGTCATCCCTCCCCCCACCTTTGTGTATGTCAGTGTATGTTCTCTATTTGGTCATCCCCCCCACCTTTATGTATGTCAGTGTATGTTCTCTATTTGGTCATCCCCCCACCTTTATGTATGTCAGTGTATGTTCTCTATTTGGTCATCCCTCCCCCCACCTTTGTGTATGTCAGTGTATGTTCTCTATTTGGTCATCCCCCCCACCTTTGTGTATGTCAGTGTATGTTCTCTATTTGGTCATTCCCCCACCTTTGTGTATGTCAGTGTATGTTCTCTATTTGGTCATCCCCCCACCTTTATGTATGTCAGTGTATGTTCTCTATTTGGTCATTCCCCCACCTTTGTGTATGTCAGTGTATGTTCTCTATTTGGTCATCCCCCCCCTCACCTTTATGTATGTCAGTGTATGTTCTCTATTTGGTCATCCCCCCCCCCACCTTTATGTATGTCAGTGTATGTTCTCTATTTGGTCATCCCCCCCACCTTTATGTATGTCAGTGTATGTTCTCTATTTGGTCATCCCCCCACCTTTATGTATGTCAGTGTATGTTCTCTATTTGGTCATCCCCCCACCTTTATGTATGTCAGTGTATGTTCTCTATTTGGTCATCCCCCCACCTTTATGTATGTCAGTGTGTGTTCTCTATTTGGTCATCCCCCCCACCTTTATGTATGTCAGTGTATGTTCTCTATTTGGTCATTCCCCCACCTTTATGTATGTCAGTGTATGTTCTCTATTTGGTCATTCCCCCACCTTTATGTATGTCAGTGTATGTTCTCTATTTGGTCATCCCCCCCACCTTTGTGTATGTCAGTGTATGTTCTCTATTTGGTCATTCCCCCACCTTTGTGTATGTCAGTGTATGTTCTCTATTTGGTCATCCCCCCCCCCCACCTTTATGTATGTCAGTGTATGTTCTCTATTTGGTCATCCCCCCCCCCACCTTTATGTATGTCAGTGTATGTTCTCTATTTGGTCATCCCCCCACCTTTGTGTATGTCAGTGTATGTTCTCTATTTGGTCATCCCCCCCCCCACCTTTATGTATGTCAGTGTATGTTCTCTATTTGGTCATCCCCCCCACCTTTATGTATGTCAGTGTATGTTCTCTATTTGGTCATCCCCCCACCTTTATGTATGTCAGTGTATGTTCTCTATTTGGTCATCCCCTCCACCTTTATGTATGTCAGTGTATGTTCTCTATTTGGTCATCCCCCCCCACCTTTATGTATGTCAGTGTATGTTCTCTATTTGGTCATCCCCCCCCCCACCTTTATGTATGTCAGTGTATGTTCTCTATTTGGTCATCCCCCCCCCCCACCTTTATGTATGTCAGTGTATGTTCTCTATTTGGTCATCCCCCCCCCCACCTTTATGTATGTCAGTGTATGCTCTCTATTTGGTCATTCCCCCACCTTTATGTATGTCAGTGTATGTTCTCTATTTGGTCATCCCCCCCACCTTTATGTATGTCAGTGTATGTTCTCTATTTGGTCATCCCCCCCCCCACCTTTATGTATGTCAGTGTATGTTCTCTATTTGATCATCCCCCCCCCCACCTTTATGTATGTCAGTGTATGTTCTCTATTTGGTCATCCCCCCCACCTTTATGTATGTCAGTGTATGTTCTCTGTTTGATCATCCCCCCACCTTTATGTATGTCAGTGTATGTTCTCTATTTGATCATCCCCCCACCTTTATGTATGTCAGTGTATGTTCTCTATTTGATCATCCCCCCACCTTTATGTATGTCAGTGTATGTTCTCTATTTGATCATCCCCCCACCTTTATGTATGTCAGTGTATGTTCTCTATTTGATCATCCCCCCACCTTTATGTATGTCAGTGTATGTTCTCTATTTGATCATCCCCCCACCTTTATGTATGTCAGTGTATGTTCTCTATTTGATCATCCCCCCACCTTTATGTATGTCAGTGTATGTTCTCTATTTGATCATCCCCCCCCCCACCTTTATGTATGTCAGTGTATGTTCTCTATTTGGTCATCCCCCCCCACCTTTATGTATGTCAGTGTGTGTTCTCTATTTGGTCATCCCCCCACCTTTATGTATGTCAGTGTATGTTCTCTATTTGGTCATCCCCCCCCCACCTTTATGTATGTCAGTGTATGTTCTCTATTTGGTCATCCCCCCCCCCACCTTTATGTATGTCAGTGTATGTTCTCTATTTGATCATCCCCCCCCCACCTTTATGTATGTCAGTGTATGTTCTCTATTTGATCATCCCCCCCCCACCTTTATGTATGTCAGTGTATGTTCTCTATTTGGTCATCCCCCCCCCCACCTTTATGTATGTCAGTGTATGTTCTCTATTTGATCATCCCCCCCCCCCACCTTTATGTATGTCAGTGTATGTTCTCTATTTGATCATCCCCCCCCCCACCTTTATGTATGTCAGTGTATGTTCTCTATTTGGTCATCCCCCCCACCTTTATGTATGTCAGTGTATGTTCTCTATTTGATCATCCCCCCCCCCCCACCTTTATGTATGTCAGTGTATGTTCTCTATTTGATCATCCCCCCCCCCACCTTTATGTATGTCAGTGTATGTTCTCTATTTGATCATCCCCCCCCCCACCTTTATGTATGTCAGTGTATGTTCTCTATTTGGTCATCCCCCCCACCTTTATGTATGTCAGTGTATGTTCTCTATTTGGTCATCCCCCCCCACCTTTATGTATGTCAGTGTATGTTCTCTATTTGGTCATCCCCCCCACCTTTATGTATGTCAGTGTATGTTCTCTATTTGGTCATCCCCCCCACCTTTATGTATGTCAGTGTATGTTCTCTATTTGGTCATCCCCCCCACCTTTATGTATGTCAGTGTGTGTTCTCTATTTGATCATCCCCCCCCCCACCTTTATGTATGTCAGTGTATGTTCTCTATTTGGTCATCCCCTCACCTTTATGTATGTCAGTGTATGTTCTCTATTTGGTCATCCCTCCCCCCTTTATGTATGTCAGTGTATGTTCTCTATTTGGTCATCCCCCCACCTTTATGTATGTCAGTGTATGTTCTCTATTTGGTCATCCCTCCCACCTTTATGTATGTCAGTGTATGTTCTCTATTTGGTCATCCCCTCACCTTTATGTATGTCAGTGTATGTTCTCTATTTGGTCATCCCCCCCACCTTTATGTATGTCAGTGTATGTTCTCTATTTGGTCATCCCCCACCTTTATGTATGTCAGTGTATGTTCTCTATTTGGTCATCCCCCCACCTTTATGTATGTCAGTGTATGTTCTCTATTTGGTCATCCCCCCACCTTTATGTATGTCAGTGTATGTTCTCTATTTGGTCATCCCCCCCACCTTTATGTATGTCAGTGTATGTTCTCTATTTGGTCATCCCCCCACCTTTATGTATGTCAGTGTATGTTCTCTATTTGGTCATCCCCCCACCTTTATGTATGTCAGTGTATGTTCTCTATTTGGTCATCCCCCCACCTTTATGTATGTCAGTGTATGTTCTCTATTTGGTCATCCCCCCCACCTTTATGTATGTCAGTGTATGTTCTCTATTTGGTCATCCCCCCACCTTTATGTATGTCAGTGTATGTTCTCTATTTGGTCATCCCCCCACCTTTATGTATGTCAGTGTATGTTCTCTATTTGGTCATCCCTCCCACCTTTATGTATGTCAGTGTATGTTCTCTATTTGGTCATCCCCCCCACCTTTATGTATGTCAGTGTATGTTCTCTATTTGGTCATCCCCCCACCTTTATGTATGTCAGTGTATGTTCTCTATTTGGTCATCCCCCCACCTTTATGTATGTCAGTGTATGTTCTCTATTTGGTCATCCCCCCACCTTTATGTATGTCAGTGTATGTTCTCTATTTGGTCATCCCCCCACCTTTATGTATGTCAGTGTATGTTCTCTATTTGGTCATCCCCCCACCTTTATGTATGTCAGTGTATGTTCTCTATTTGGTCATCCCTCCCACCTTTATGTATGTCAGTGTATGTTCTCTATTTGGTCATCCCCCCCACCTTTATGTATGTCAGTGTATGTTCTCTATTTGGTCATCCCCCCACCTTTATGTATGTCAGTGTATGTTCTCTATTTGGTCATCCCCCCACCTTTATGTATGTCAGTGTATGTTCTCTATTTGGTCATCCCTCCCACCTTTATGTATGTCAGTGTATGTTCTCTATTTGGTCATCCCCCCCACCTTTATGTATGTCAGTGTATGTTCTCTATTTGGTCATCCCCCCACCTTTATGTATGTCAGTGTATGTTCTCTATTTGGTCATCCCCCCACCTTTATGTATGTCAGTGTATGTTCTCTATTTGGTCATCCCCCCACCTTTATGTATGTCAGTGTATGTTCTCTATTTGGTCTTCCCCCCACCTTTATGTATGTCAGTGTATGTTCTCTATTTGGTCATCCCCCCACCTTTATGTATGTCAGTGTATGTTCTCTATTTGGTCATCCCTCCCACCTTTATGTATGTCAGTGTATGTTCTCTATTTGGTCATCCCCCCCACCTTTATGTATGTCAGTGTATGTTCTCTATTTGGTCATCCCTCCCCCCACCTTTATGTATGTCAGTGTATGTTCTCTATTTGGTCATCCCCCCCCACCTTTATGTATGTCAGTGTATGTTCTCTATTTGGTCATCCCCCCCCCACCTTTATGTATGTCAGTGTATGTTCTCTATTTGGTCATCCCCCCCACCTTTGTGTATGTCAGTGTATGTTCTCTATTTGGTCATCCCCCCCCCCACCTTTATGTATGTCAGTGTATGTTCTCTATTTGGTCATCCCCCCCCCCACCTTTATGTATGTCAGTGTATGTTCTCTATTTGGTCATCCCCCCCCCACCTTTATGTATGTCAGTGTATGTTCTCTATTTGGTCATCCCCCCCACCTTTATGTATGTCAGTGTATGTTCTCTATTTGGTCATCCCCCCCCACCTTTATGTATGTCAGTGTATGTTCTCTATTTGGTCATCCCTCCCCCCCACCTTTATGTATGTCAGTGTATGTTCTCTATTTGGTCATCCCTCCCCCCACCTTTATGTATGTCAGTGTATGTTCTCTATTTGGTCATCCCTCCCCCCACCTTTATGTATGTCAGTGTATGTTCTCTATTTGGTCATCCCCCCCCCCTTTATGTATGTCAGTGTATGTTCTCTATTTGGTCATCCCCCCACCTTTATGTATGTCAGTGTATGTTCTCTATTTGGTCATCCCCCCCACCTTTATGTATGTCAGTGTATGTTCTCTATTTGGTCATCCCCCCACCTTTATGTATGTCAGTGTATGTTCTCTATTTGGTCATCCCCCCCCCCTACCTTTATGTATGTCAGTGTATGTTCTCTATTTGGTCATCCCCCCCACCTTTATGTATGTCAGTGTATGTTCTCTATTTGGTCATCCCCCCCACCTTTATGTATGTCAGTGTATGTTCTCTATTTGGTCATCCCCCCCACCTTTATGTATGTCAGTGTATGTTCTCTATTTGGTCATCCCCCCCCCCTTTATGTATGTCAGTGTATGTTCTCTATTTGGTCATCCCCCCCCCTTTATGTATGTCAGTGTATGTTCTCTATTTGGTCATCCCCCCACCTTTATGTATGTCAGTGTATGTTCTCTATTTGGTCATCCCCCCCCCCACCTTTATGTATGTCAGTGTATGTTCTCTATTTGGTCATCCCCCCACCTTTATGTATGTCAGTGTATGTTCTCTATTTGGTCATCCTCCCCACCTTTATGTATGTCAGTGTATGTTCTCTATTTGGTCATCCCCCCCACCTTTATGTATGTCAGTGTATGTTCTCTATTTGGTCATCCCCCCCACCTTTATGTATGTCAGTGTATGTTCTCTATTTGGTCATCCCCCCACCTTTATGTATGTCAGTGTATGTTCTCTATTTGGTCATCCCCCCCACCTTTATGTATGTCAGTGTATGTTCTCTATTTGGTCATCCCTCCCACCTTTATGTATGTCAGTGTATGTTCTCTATTTGGTCATCCCTCCCACCTTTATGTATGTCAGTGTATGTTCTCTATTTGGTCATCCCCCCCACCTTTATGTATGTCAGTGTATGTTCTCTATTTGGTCATCCCCCCCACCTTTATGTATGTCAGTGTATGTTCTCTATTTGGTCATCCCCCCACCTTTATGTATGTCAGTGTATGTTCTCTATTTGGTCATCCCCCCCACCTTTGTGTATGTCAGTGTATGTTCTCTATTTGGTCATCCCCCCCACCTTTGTGTATGTCAGTGTATGTTCTCTATTTGGTCATCCCCCCCACCTTTGTGTATGTCAGTGTATGTTCTCTATTTGGTCATCCCCCCCCCCTTTATGTATGTCAGTGTATGTTCTCTATTTGGTCATCCCCCCCCCCACCTTTGTGTATGTCAGTGTATGTTCTCTATTTGGTCCCCCCTTTATGTATGTCAGTGTATGTTCTCTATTTGGTCATCCCCCCCACCTTTATGTATGTCAGTGTATGTTCTCTATTTGGTCATCCCCCCCACCTTTATGTATGTCAGTGTATGTTCTCTATTTGGTCATCCCCCCCACCTTTATGTATGTCAGTGTATGTTCTCTATTTGGTCATCCCCCCCACCTTTATGTATGTCAGTGTATGTTCTCTATTTGGTCATCCCCCCCACCTTTATGTATGTCAGTGTATGTTCTCTATTTGGTCATCCCCCCCACCTTTGTGTATGTCAGTGTATGTTCTCTATTTGGTCATCCCCCCCACCTTTGTGTATGTCAGTGTATGTTCTCTATTTGGTCATCCCCCCCACCTTTGTGTATGTCAGTGTATGTTCTCTATTTGGTCATCCCCCCCCCTTTATGTATGTCAGTGTATGTTCTCTATTTGGTCATCCCCCCCCCACCTTTGTGTATGTCAGTGTATGTTCTCTATTTGGTCCCCCCTTTATGTATGTCAGTGTATGTTCTCTATTTGGTCATCCCCCCCCCACCTTTGTGTATGTCAGTGTATGTTCTCTATTTGGTCCCCCCCTTTATGTATGTCAGTGTATGTTCTCTATTTGGTCATCCCCCCCCCCACCTTTGTGTATGTCAGTGTATGTTCTCTATTTGGTCCCCCCTTTATGTATGTCAGTGTATGTTCTCTATTTGGTCATCCCCCCCCCACCTTTGTGTATGTCAGTGTATGTTCTCTATTTGGTCCCCCCTTTATGTATGTCAGTGTATGTTCTCTATTTGGTCATCCCCCTCCCCACCTTTATGTATGTCAGTGTATGTTCTCTATTTGGTCATCCCCCTCCCCCACCTTTATGTATGTCAGTGTTTGTTCTCTATTTGGTCATCCCCCCCCCCCTTTATGTATGTCAGTGTATGTTCTCTATTTGGTCATCCCCCCCCCCCACCTTTGTGTATGTCAGTGTATGTTCTCTATTTGGTCATCCCCCCCCCCCACCTTTATGTATGTCAGTGTATGTTCTCTATTTGGTCATCCCCCCCCCCACCTTTATGTATGTCAGTGTATGTTCTCTATTTGGTCATCCCCCCCCCACCTTTATGTATGTCAGTGTATGTTCTCTATTTGGTCATCCCCCCCCCCACCTTTGTGTATGTCAGTGTATGTTCTCTATTTGGTCATCCCCCCCCCACCTTTATGTATGTCAGTGTATGTTCTCTATTTGGTCATCCCCCCCCCACCTTTATGTATGTCAGTGTATGTTCTCTATTTGGTCATCCCCCCCCCACCTTTATGTATGTCAGTGTATGTTCTCTATTTGGTCATCCCCCCCCCACCTTTATGTATGTCAGTGTATGTTCTCTATTTGGTCATCCCCCCCCCACCTTTATGTATGTCAGTGTATGTTCTCTATTTGGTCATCCCCCCCCCCACCTTTATGTATGTCAGTGTATGTTCTCTATTTGGTCATCCCCCCCCCCCACCTTTATGTATGTCAGTGTATGTTCTCTATTTGGTCATCCCCCCCCCCACCTTTGTGTATGTCAGTGTATGTTCTCTATTTGGTCCCCCCTTTATGTATGTCAGTGTATGTTCTCTATTTGGTCATCCCCCCCCCCTTTATGTATGTCAGTGTATGTTCTCTATTTGGTCATCCCCCCCACCTTTATGTATGTCAGTGTATGTTCTCTATTTGGTCATCCCCCCCACCTTTATGTATGTCAGTGTATGTTCTCTATTTGGTCATCCCCCCCACCTTTGTGTATGTCAGTGTATGTTCTCTATTTGGTCATCCCCCCACCTTTATGTATGTCAGTGTATGTTCTCTATTTGGTCATCCCCCCCCCCACCTTTATGTATGTCAGTGTATGTTCTCTATTTGGTCATCCCCCCCACCTTTGTGTATGTCAGTGTATGTTCTCTATTTGGTCATCCCCCCCCCTTTATGTATGTCAGTGTATGTTCTCTATTTGGTCATCCCCCCCCCCACCTTTGTGTATGTCAGTGTATGTTCTCTATTTGGTCCCCCCTTTATGTATGTCAGTGTATGTTCTCTATTTGGTCATCCCCCCCCCCCACCTTTGTGTATGTCAGTGTATGTTCTCTATTTGGTCATCCCCCCCCCACCTTTGTGTATGTCAGTTTATGTTCTCTATTTGGTCATCCCCCCCCCCACCTTTGTGTATGTCAGTGTATGTTCTCTATTTGGTCATCCCCCCCCCCACCTTTGTGTATGTCAGTGTATGTTCTCTATTTGGTCATCCCCCCCACCTTTGTGTATGTCAGTGTATGTTCTCTATTTGGTCATCCCCCCCACCTTTATGTATGTCAGTGTATGTTCTCTATTTGGTCATCCCCCCCACCTTTATGTATGTCAGTGTATGTTCTCTATTTGGTCATCCCCCCCACCTTTATGTATGTCAGTGTATGTTCTCTATTTGGTCATCCCCCCCACCTTTGTGTATGTCAGTGTATGTTCTCTATTTGGTCATCCCCCCCACCTTTGTGTATGTCAGTGTATGTTCTCTATTTGGTCATCCCCCCCCCCACCTTTATGTATGTCAGTGTATGTTCTCTATTTGGTCATCCCCCCCCCCCCAACTTTATGTATGTCAGTGTATGTTCTCTATTTGGTCATCCCCCCCACCTTTATGTATGTCAGTGTATGTTCTCTATTTGATCATCCCCCCACCTTTATGTATGTCAGTGTATGTTCTCTATTTGGTCATCCCCCCACCTTTATGTATGTCAGTGTATGTTCTCTATTTGGTCATCCCCCCCCCCCACCTTTGTGTATGTCAGTGTATGTTCTCTATTTGGTCATCCCCCCACCTTTATGTATGTCAGTGTATGTTCTCTATTTGGTCATCCCCCCCCCCACCTTTATGTATGTCAGTGTATGTTCTCTATTTGGTCATCCCCCCACCTTTATGTATGTCAGTGTATGTTCTCTATTTGGTCATCCCCCCACCTTTATGTATGTCAGTGTATGTTCTCTATTTGATCATCCCCCCACCTTTATGTATGTCAGTGTATGTTCTCTATTTGGTCATCCCCCCCACCTTTATGTATGTCAGTGTATGTTCTCTATTTGGTCCCCCCTTTATGTATGTCAGTGTATGTTCTCTATTTGGTCATCCCCCCCCCCACCTTTGTGTATGTCAGTGTATGTTCTCTATTTGGTCCCCCCTTTATGTATGTCAGTGTATGTTCTCTATTTGGTCATCCCCCCCCCACCTTTGTGTATGTCAGTGTATGTTCTCTATTTGGTCCCCCCTTTATGTATGTCAGTGTATGTTCTCTATTTGGTCATCCCTCCACCTTTATGTATGTAAGTGTATGTTCTCTATTTGGTCATCCCCCCACCTTTATGTATGTCAGTGTATGTTCTCTATTTGGTCATCCCTCCACCTTTATGTATGTCAGTGTATGTTCTCTATTTGGTCATCCCCCCACCTTTATGTATGTCAGTGTATGTTCTCTATTTGGTCATCCCTTTATGTATGTCAGTGTATGTTCTCTATTTGGTCATCCCTTTATGTATGTCAGTGTATGTTCTCTATTTGGTCCCCCCTTTATGTATGTCAGTGTATGTTCTCTATTTGGTCATCCCTTTATGTATGTCAGTGTATGTTCTCTATTTGGTCCCCCCTTTATGTATGTCAGTGTATGTTCTCTATTTGGTCATCCCCCCACCTTTATGTATGTCAGTGTATGTTCTCTATTTGGTCATCCCTCCACCTTTATGTATGTCAGTGTATGTTCTCTATTTGGTCATCCCCCCACCTTTATGTATGTCAGTGTATGTTCTCTATTTGGTCATCCCTTTATGTATGTCAGTGTATGTTCTCTATTTGGTCATCCCTTTATGTATGTCAGTGTATGTTCTCTATTTGGTCATCCCCCCACCTTTATGTATGTCAGTGTATGTTCTCTATTTGGTCATCCCCCCACCTTTATGTATGTCAGTGTATGTTCTCTATTTGGTCATCCCCCCACCTTTATGTATGTCAGTGTATGTTCTCTATTTGGTCATCCCCCCCCCCCTTTATGTATGTCAGTGTATGTTCTCTATTTGGTCATCCCCCCACCTTTATGTATGTCAGTCTATGTTCTCTATTTGGTCATCCCCCCCACCTTTATGTATGTCAGTGTATGTTCTCTATTTGGTCATCCCCCCCACCTTTATGTATGTCAGTGTATGTTCTCTATTTGGTCATCCCCCCCACCACCTTTATGTATGTCAGTGTATGTTCTCTATTTGGTCATCCCTCCCCCACCTTTATGTATGTCAGTGTATGTTCTCTATTTGGTCATCCCCCCACCTTATGTATGTCAGTGTATGTTCTCTATTTGGTCATCCTCCCCCCACCTTTATGTATGTCAGTGTATGTTCTCTATTTGGTCATCCCCCCACCTTATGTATATCAGTGTATGTTCTCTATTTGGTCATCCCCCCACCTTATGTATGTCAGTGTATGTTCTCTATTTGGTCATCCCTCCCCCACCTTTATGTATGTCAGTGTATGTTCTCTATTTGGTTATCCCTCCCCCACCTTTATGTATGTCAGTGTATGTTCTCTATTTGGTCATCCCTTTATGTATGTCAGTGTATGTTCTCTATTTGGTCACCCCTTTATGTATGTCAGTGTATGTTCTCTATTTGGTCATCCCTTTATGTATGTCAGTGTATGTTCTCTATTTGGTCCCCCCTTTATGTATGTCAGTGTATGTTCTCTATTTGGTCATCCCCCCCCCCACCTTTGTGTATGTCAGTGTATGTTCTCTATTTGGTCATCCCCCCCCCCCACCTTTATGTATGTCAGTGTATGTTCTCTATTTGGTCATCCCTTTATGTATGTCAGTGTATGTTCTCTATTTGGTCATCCCCCCCCCCCCACCTTTGTGTATGTCAGTGTGTGTTCTCTATTTGGTCATCCCTCCCCCCACCTTTGTGTATGTCAGTGTATGTTCTCTATTTGGTCATCCCTTTATGTATGTCAGTGTATGTTCTCTATTTGGTCATCCCTTTATGTATGTCAGTGTATGTTCTCTATTTGGTCATCCCCCCCCCACCTTTGTGTATGTCAGTGTGTGTTCTCTATTTGGTCATCCCCTCCACCTTTATGTATGTCAGTGTATGTTCTCTATTTGGTCATCCCCCCCCCCCACCTTTGTGTATGTCAGTGTATGTTCTCTATTTGGTCATCCCCTCCACCCACCTTTATGTATGTCAGTGTATGTTCTCTATTTGGTCATCCCTCCCCAACCTTTATGTATGTCAGTGTATGTTCTCTATTTGGTCATCCCCCCCACACCTTTATGTATGTCAGTGTATGTTCTCTATTTGGTCATCCCTCCCCCCCCCCCCCCCAACCCCCCCTTTTCCCCCCCCCCCCCTCCCCCCCACCTTTATGTATGTCAGTGTATGTTCTCTATTTGGTCATCCCTCCCCCACCTTTATGTATGTCAGTGTGTGTTCTCTATTTGGTCATCCCCCCCCCACCTTTATGTATGTCAGTGTATGTTCTCTATTTGGTCATCCCCCCCCCCTTTATGTATGTCAGTGTATGTTCTCTATTTGGTCATCCCCCACCTTTATGTATGTCAGTGTATGTTCTCTATTTGGTCATCCCTCCCCCCACCTTTATGTATGTCAGTGTATGTTCTCTATTTGGTCATCCCCCCCCCCCACCTTTATGTATGTCAGTGTATGTTCTCTATTTGGTCATCCCTCCCCCCACCTTTATGTATGTCAGTGTATGTTCTCTATTTGGTCATCCCTCCCCCCACCTTTATGTATGTCAGTGTATGTTCTCTATTTGGTCATCCCCTCACCTTTATGTATGTCAGTGTATGTTCTCTATTTGGTCATCCCCCCCCCCTTTATGTATGTCAGTGTATGTTCTCTATTTCCTCATCCCCCCCACCTTTATGTATGTCAGTGTATGTTCTCTATTTGGTCATCCCTCCCACCTTTATGTATGTCAGTGTATGTTCTCTATTTGGTCATCCCCCCCCCCACCTTTATGTATGTCAGTGTATGTTCTCTATTTGGTCATCCCCCCCACCTTTATGTATGTCAGTGTATGTTCTCTATTTGGTCATTCCCCCACCTTTATGTATGTCAGTGTATGTTCTCTATTTGGTCATTCCCCCACCTTTATGTATGTCTGTGTATGTTCTCTATTTGGTCATCCCCCCCACCTTTATGTATGTCAGTGTATGTTCTCTATTTGGTCATCCCTCCCCCCACCTTTATGTATGTCAGTGTATGTTCTCTATTTGGTCATCCCCCCACCTTTATGTATGTCAGTGTATGTTCTCTATTTGGTCATCCCGCCCACCTTTATGTATGTCAGTGTATGTTCTCTATTTGGTCATCCCCCCCCCACCTTTATGTATGTCAGTGTATGTTCTCTATTTGGTCATCCCCCCCCCCCCTTTATGTATGTCAGTGTATGTTCTCTATTTGGTCATCCCCCCCACCTTTATGTATGTCAGTGTATGTTCTCTATTTGGTCATCCCCCCACCTTTATGTATGTCAGTGTATGTTCTCTATTTGGTCATCCCCACCCCCTTTATGTATGTCAGTGTATGTTCTCTATTTGGTCATCCCCCCCACCTTTATGTATGTAAGTGTATGTTCTCTATTTGGTCATCCCCCCCCCCCCCCACCTTTGTGTATGTCAGTGTATGTTCTCTATTTGGTCATCCCCCCCCCTTTATGTATGTCAGTGTATGTTCTCTATTTGGTCATCCCCCCACCTTTATGTATGTCAGTGTATGTTCTCTATTTGGTCATCCCCCCCCCACCTTTATGTATGTCAGTGTATGTTCTCTATTTGGTCATCCCCCCCCCCCTTTATGTATGTCAGTGTATGTTCTCTATTTGGTCATCCCCCCACCTTTATGTATGTCAGTGTATGTTCTCTATTTGGTCATCCCCCCCCCCCACCTTTATGTATGTCAGTGTATGTTCTCTATTTGGTCATCCCCCCACCTTTATGTATGTCAGTGTATGTTCTCTATTTGGTCATCCCCCCCACCTTTATGTATGTCAGTGTATGTTCTCTATTTGGTCATCCCCCCACCTTTATGTATGTCAGTGTATGTTCTCTATTTGGTCATCCCCCCACCTTTATGTATGTCAGTGTATGTTCTCTATTTGGTCATCCCCCCCACCTTTATGTATGTCAGTGTATGTTCTCTATTTGGTCATCCCTCCCCCACCTTTATGAATGTCAGTGTATGTTCTCTATTTGGTCATCCTCCCCCACCTTTATGTATGTCAGTGTATGTTCTCTATTTGGTCATCCCCCCCCCCTTTATGTATGTCAGTGTATGTTCTCTATTTGGTCATCCCCCCCCTTTATGTATGTCAGTGTATGTTCTCTATTTGGCCATCCCTCCCCCCACCTTTATGTATGTCAGTGTATGTTCTCTATTTGGTCATCCTCCCCCCCCCCACCTTTATGTATGTCAGTGTATGTTCTCTATTTGGTCATCCCCCACCTTTATGTATGTCAGTGTATGTTCTCTATTTGGTCATCCCCCCACCTTTATGTATGTCAGTGTATGTTCTCTATTTGGTCATCCCTCCCACCTTTATGTATGTCAGTGTATGTTCTCTATTTGGTCATCCCCCCACCTTTATGTATGTCAGTGTATGTTCTCTATTTGGTCATCCCTCCCACCTTTATGTATGTCAGTGTATGTTCTCTATTTGGTCATCCCCCCACCTTTATGTATGTCAGTGTATGTTCTCTATTTGGTCATCCCTCCCACCTTTATGTATGTCAGTGTATGTTCTCTATTTGGTCATCCCCCCCCCCACCTTTATGTATGTCAGTGTATGTTCTCTATTTGGTCATCCCCCCCACCTTTATGTATGTCAGTGTATGTTCTCTATTTGGTCATTCCCCCACCTTTATGTATGTCAGTGTATGTTCTCTATTTGGTCATTCCCCCACCTTTATGTATGTCTGTGTATGTTCTCTATTTGGTCATCCCCCCCACCTTTATGTATGTCAGTGTATGTTCTCTATTTGGTCATCCCTCCCCCCACCTTTATGTATGTCAGTGTATGTTCTCTATTTGGTCATCCCCCCACCTTTATGTATGTCAGTGTATGTTCTCTATTTGGTCATCCCTCCCACCTTTATGTATGTCAGTGTATGTTCTCTATTTGGTCATCCCCCCACCTTTATGTATGTCAGTGTATGTTCTCTATTTGGTCATCCCCCCCCCCCTTTATGTATGTCAGTGTATGTTCTCTATTTGGTCATCCCTCCCACCTTTATGTATGTCAGTGTGTCACGAGTGGAGTGAGTGCAATTAAGGGGATTGCTACAGAGCGGGTGTAGAGTAAAAATAACTCATGCAGACAAGTGGGAAAAGCGTGCGTGTATGAGTGGTGTGGAAGTCTGAAGGAGGCGAAAGCGCTGTATAACTATCACTGCAAGTTAGAAGGCCCGACGGAGCGGACCTGTGAATAAGAGCCCAGCGGGCGGACATAAGTGAAAGCAGTCGGGAGACGGATGAGTGTTGTTCCAGTAATGACTGGTATGTAGAACGTTGATTGATTATTATGATTGATGTATTATATTATATTCGTCTATTACCATGATGTGAATAAGTATATGTGAGGAATGTGGAAGTCCTTGATATTGGATATAGCAATGTGCGCCATGAGCGATAGATGAAAGTGAGTTCATGGATTTGTAGCGCGAGTGAGTAGTGTGTACTCCGATGGAGGTGTGTTACCGTAAGATGTGTGGTGAGTGAAAGGTGAACTAGTGTGTGTACGCTTCATGGATTGTAAGGAGAGGTGGAGTGAATAGAAATGGTAGGGTATTATACCAATGTAATATTATTCTTGTAGGTGTCGGGGAAGGGCCGCAGAGCCACCTCGATGAGCACAGGGGATAGGCCAGCATAGGGCCGGAGGCCACACATAGGCCAGAAGTGAGGCTGTCAGTGTAGGACAGTAGAGGCACATAAGTCGTGGCAGTCAGGCCACGGACAGGGACGTAGATATGAGAGTGAATGAGATACTATATTGTTGCCATGTTGATAGGCTAGTGAACTGATACTATGTTGTTGCCATGTTGATAGGCTAGTGAACTGATACTATGGTGTTGCCATGTTGATGGCTATGGAAATAATAACGTGTTATTGCCCTGCTGAGGTGCTAGGGGAGTGTTAAGGTGTATGACAATAGGAAGGGGATATTGAGAGACTGCGGTGCCAGTAAATTATTAATGTACTATTAAGACCCTGAGGGGAGAGGCTGAGGCCGAAGTGCCTTTAGGAGTAACTACCGGATTGTGGATCCGAGGGAGAGTGTGTGTGAGAATAAGGCCGTTGTACGGCAGTCATTTCAATAATATAATGTATGTAATTGCGCTCTTATATGTATAATTATGTTTAATAAATGTGTGAGTCTGATGGGTTGTTCTGTTAAGTGTTAAACTTGTTTGTTCGTGATTGTTGTCCTGTCATACTTATTACATCTCCCAGTCTGGGATTTGTGACACAGTGTATGTTCTCTATTTGGTCATTCCCCCACCTTTATGTATGTCAGTGTATGTTCTCTATTTGGTCATCCCCCCCCCCCCACCTTTATGTATGTCAGTGTATGTTCTCTATTTGGTCATGCCCCCACCTTTATGTATGTCAGTGTATGTTCTCTATTTGGTCATCCCCCCCCCCCACCTTTATGTATGTCAGTGTATGTTCTCTATTTGGTCATCCCCCCCCCCACCTTTATGTATGTCAGTGTATGTTCTCTATTTGGTCATGCCCCCACCTTTATGTATGTCAGTGTATGTTCTCTATTTGGTCATCCTCCCCCCCCACCTTTATGTATGTCAGTGTATGTTCTCTATTTGGTCATCCCTCCCCCCCCCTCCACCTTTATGTATGTCAGTGTATGTTCTCTATTTGGTCATCCCCTCCCCCACCTTTATGTATGTCAGTGTATGTTCTCTATTTGGTCATCCCCACCACCTTTATGTTTGTCAGTGTATGTTCTCTATTTGGTCATTCCCCCACCTTTATGTATGTCAGTGTATGTTCTCTATTTGGTCATCCCCCCCCCCCACCTTTATGTATGTCAGTGTATGTTCTCTATTTGGTCATTCCCCCACCTTTATGTATGTCAGTGTATTTTCTCTATTTGGTCATCCCCCCCCCCACCTTTATGTATGTCAGTGTATGTTCTCTATTTGGTCATCCCTCCCCCCCCCACCTTTATGTATGTCAGTGTATGTTCTCTATTTGGTCATCCCCCCCCCCCACCTTTATGTATGTCAGTGTATGTTCTCTATTTGGTCATCCCCCCACCTTTATGTATGTCAGTGTATGTTCTCTATTTGGTCATCCCCCCCCCCCACCTTTATGTATGTCAGTGTATGTTCTCTATTTGGTCATTCCCCCACCTTTATGTATGTCAGTGTATGTTCTCTATTTGGTCATCCCTCCCCCCACCTTTATGTATGTCAGTGTATGTTCTCTATTTGGTCATCCCCCCCCCCCCACCTTTATGTATGTCAGTGTATGTTCTCTATTTGGTCATCCCCTCCCCACCTTTATGTATGTCAGTGTATGTTCTCTATTTGGTCATTCCCCCACCTTTATGTATGTCAGTGTATGTTCTCTATTTGGTCATCCCTCCCACCTTTATGTATGTCAGTGTATGTTCTCTATTTGGTCATTCCCCCACCTTTATGTATGTCAGTGTATGTTCTCTATTTGGTCATCCCTCCCACCTTTATGTATGTCAGTGTATGTTCTCTATTTGGTCATCCCCCCCACCCCACCTTTATGTATGTCAGTGTATGTTCTCTATTTGGTCATCCCCCCCACCCCACCTTTATGTATGTCAGTGTATGTTCTCTATTTGATCATCCCCCCACCTTTATGTATGTCAGTGTATGTTCTCTATTTGGTCATCCCCCCCCCCCTTTATGTATGTCAGTGTATGTTCTCTATTTGGTCATCCCCCCACCTTTATGTATGTCAGTGTATGTTCTCTATTTGGTCATCCCCTCCACCTTTATGTATGTCAGTGTATGTTCTCTATTTGGTCATCCCCCCACCTTTATGTATGTCAGTGTATGTTCTCTATTTTGTCATCCCCCCCCCCACCTTTATGTATGTCAGTGTATGTTCTCTATTTGGTCATCCCCCCCACCTTTGTGTATGTCAGTGTATGTTCTCTATTTGGTCATCCCCCCACCTTTATGTATGTCAGTGTATGTTCTCTATTTGGTCATCCCCCCCACCTTTATGTATGTCAGTGTATGTTCTCTATTTGGTCATCCCCCCCACCTTTGTGTATGTCAGTGTATGTTCTCTATTTGGTCATCCCCCCCACCTTTATGTATGTCAGTGTATGTTCTCTATTTGGTCATCCCCCCCACCTTTGTGTATGTCAGTGTATGTTCTCTATTTGGTCATCCCCCCCACCTTTGTGTATGTCAGTGTATGTTCTCTATTTGGTCATCCCCCCACTTTTATGTATGTCAGTGTATGTTCTCTATTTGGTCATCCCCCCCCCCCCACCTTTATGTATGTCAGTGTATGTTCTCTATTTGGTCATCCCCCCCACCTTTATGTATGTCAGTGTATGTTCTCTATTTGGTCATCCCCCCCACTTTTATGTATGTCAGTGTATGTTCTCTATTTGGTCATCCCCCCACCTTTATGTATGTCAGTGTATGTTCTCTATTTGGTCATCCCCCCCACCTTTGTGTATGTCAGTGTATGTTCTCTATTTGGTCATCCCCCCCACCTTTGTGTATGTCAGTGTATGTTCTCTATTTGGTCATCCCCCCACCTTTATGTATGTCAGTGTATGTTCTCTATTTGGTCATCCCCCCACCTTTATGTATGTCAGTGTATGTTCTCTATTTGGTCATCCCCCCCACCTTTATGTATGTCAGTGTATGTTCTCTATTTGGTCATCCCTCCCCCCCTTTATGTATGTCAGTGTATGTTCTCTATTTGGTCATCCCTCCCACCTTTATGTATGTCAGTGTATGTTCTCTATTTGGTCATCCTCCCCACCTTTATGTATGTCAGTGTATGTTCTCTATTTGGTCATCCTCCCCACCTTTATGTATGTCAGTGTATGTTCTCTATTTGGTCATCCTCCCCCCCCCCTTTATGTATGTCAGTGTATGTTCTCTATTTGGTCATCCCCCCACCTTTATGTATGTCAGTGTATGTTCTCTATTTGGTCATCCCCCCCCCTTTATGTATGTCAGTGTATGTTCTCTATTTGGTCATCCCCCCACCTTTATGTATGTCAGTGTATGTTCTCTATTTGGTCATCCCCCCACCTTTATGTATGTCAGTGTATGTTCTCTATTTGGTCATCCCCTCACCTTTATGTATATCAGTGTATGTTCTCTATTTGGTCATCCCCCCCCCCCCTTTATGTATGTCAGTGTATGTTCTCTATTTGGTCATCCCCCCACCTTTATGTATGTCAGTGTATGTTCTCTATTTGGTCATCCCCCCCCCACCTTTATGTATGTCAGTGTATGTTCTCTATTTGGTCATCCCTCCCACCTTTATGTATGTCAGTGTATGTTCTCTATTTGGTCATTCCCCCACCTTTATGTATGTCAGTGTATGTTCTCTATTTGGTCCCCCCTTTATGTATGTCAGTGTATGTTCTCTATTTGGTCATCCCCCCCACCTTTATGTATGTCAGTGTATGTTCTCTATTTGGTCATCCCTCCCCCCACCTTTATGTATGTCAGTGTATGTTCTCTATTTGGTCATCCCCCCCACCTTTATGTATGTCAGTGTATGTTCTCTATTTGGTCATCCCTCCCACCTTTATGTATGTCAGTGTATGTTCTCTATTTGGTCATCCCCCCCACCTTTATGTATGTCAGTGTATGTTCTCTATTTGGTCATCCCTCCCACCTTTATGTATGTCAGTGTATGTTCTCTATTTGGTCATCCCCCCCACCTTTATGTATGTCAGTGTATGTTCTCTATTTGGTCATCCCCCCCCCCACCTTTATGTATGTCAGTGTATGTTCTCTATTTGGTCATCCCCCCACCTTTATGTATGTCAGTGTATGTTCTCTATTTGGTCATCCCCCCCCCCACCTTTATGTATGTCAGTGTATGTTCTCTATTTGGTCCCCCCTTTATGTATGTCAGTGTATGTTCTCTATTTGGTCATCCCCCCCCCCACCTTTATGTATGTCAGTGTATGTTCTCTATTTGGTCCCCCCTTTATGAATGTCAGTGTATGTTCTCTATTTGGTCATCCCCCCACCTTTATGTATGTCAGTGTATGTTCTCTATTTGGTCATCCCCCCACCTTTATGTATGTCAGTGTATGTTCTCTATTTGGTCATCCCCCCACCTTTATGTATGTCAGTGTATGTTCTCTATTTGGTCATCCCTCCACCTTTATGTATGTCAGTGTATGTTCTCTATTTGGTCATCCCTCCCCCTTTATGTATGTCAGTGTATGTTCTCTATTTGGTCATCCCTCCCCCTTTATGTATGTCAGTGTATGTTCTCTATTTGGTCATCCCTCCCCCTTTATGTATGTCAGTGTATGTTCTCTATTTGGTCATCCCTCCCCCTTTATGTATGTCAGTGTATGTTCTCTATTTGGTCATCCCTCCCCCTTTATGTATGTCAGTGTATGTTCTCTA
Source organism: Onchidella celtica (assembly GCA_963931925.1). Classification (NCBI taxonomy): domain Eukaryota; kingdom Metazoa; phylum Mollusca; class Gastropoda; order Systellommatophora; family Onchidiidae; genus Onchidella; species Onchidella celtica. Next base: position 1,022,644 of record OZ007581.1, read on the forward strand.
TTTGGTCATCCCTCCCCCTTTATGTATGTCAGTGTATGTTCTCTATTTGGTCATCCCTCCCCCTTTATGTATGTCAGTGTATGTTCTCTATTTGGTCATCCCTCCCCCTTTATGTATGTCAGTGTATGTTCTCTATTTGGTCATCCCTCCCTCCCCACCTTTATGTATGTCAGTGTATGTTCTCTATTTGGTCATCCCTCCCCACCTTTATGTATGTCAGTGTATGTTCTCTATTTGGTCATCCCTCCACCTTTATGTATGTCAGTGTATGTTCTCTATTTGGTCATCCCTCCCTCCCCACCTTTATGTATGTCAGTGTATGTTCTCTATTTGGTCATCCCCACCACCTTTATGTATGTCAGTGTATGTTCTCTATTTGGTCATTCCCCCACCTTTATGTATGTCAGTGTATGTTCTCTATTTGGTCCCCCCTTTATGTATGTCAGTGTATGTTCTCTATTTGGTCATCCCCCCACCTTTATGTATGTCAGTGTATGTTCTCTATTTGATCATCCCCCCACCTTTATGTATGTCAGTGTATGTTCTCTATTTGGTCATCCCCCCCACCTTTATGTATGTCAGTGTACGTTCTCTATTTGGTCATCCTCCCACCTTTGTGTATGTCAGTGTATGTTCTCTATTTGGTCATCCCCCCCACCTTTATGTATGTCAGTGTATGTTCTCTATTTGGTCATCCCCTCCCCCACCTTTATGTATGTCAGTGTATGTTCTCTATTTTGTCATCCCCCCACCTTTATGTATGTCAGTGTATGTTCTCTATTTGGTCATCCCTCCCACCTTTATGTATGTCAGTGTATGTTCTCTATTTGGTCATTCCCCCACCTTTATGTATGTCAGTGTATGTTCTCTATTTGGTCCCCCCTTTATGTATGTCAGTGTATGTTCTATATTTGGTCATCCCCCCCCACCTTTATGTATGTCAGTGTATGTTCTCTATTTGGTCATCCCCCCACCTTTATGTATGTCAGTGTATGTTCTCTATTTGGTCATCCCCCCCCCACCTTTATGTATGTCAGTGTATGTTCTCTATTTGGTCATCCCCCCACCTTTATGTATGTCAGTGTATGTTCTCTATTTGGTCATCCCCCCCCCACCTTTATGTATGTCAGTGTATGTTCTCTATTTGGTCATCCCCCCAGCTTTATGTATGTCAGTGTATGTTCTCTATTTGGTCATCCCCCCCCCCCACCTTTATGTATGTCAGTGTATGTTCTCTATTTGGTCCCCACCTTTATGTATGTCAGTGTATGTTCTCTATTTGGTCATCCCCCCACCTTTATGTATGTCAGTGTATGTTCTCTATTTGGTCATCCCCCCCCCCCTTTGTGTATGTCAGTGTATGTTCTCTATTTGGTCCCCCCCTTTGTGTATGTCAGTGTATGTTCTCTATTTGGTCCCCACCTTTGTGTATGTCAGTGTATGTTCTCTATTTGGTCCCCACCTTTATGTATGTCAGTGTATGTTCTCTATTTGGTCATCCCCCCACCTTTATGTATGTCAGTGTATGTTCTCTATTTGGTCATCCCCCCACTTTTATGTATGTCAGTGTATGTTCTCTATTTGGTCATCCCCCCCCCCACCTTTATGTATGTCAGTGTATGTTCTCTATTTGGTCATCCCCCCCCCCACCTTTATGTATGTCAGTGTATGTTCTCTATTTGGTCATCCCCCCCCCCACCTTTATGTATGTCAGTGTATGTTCTCTATTTGGTCATCCCCCCCCCCCCACCTTTATGTATGTCAGTGTATGTTCTCTATTTGGTCATCCCTCCTCCCCACCTTTATGTATGTCAGTGTATGTTCTCTATTTGGTCATCCCTCCTCCCCACCTTTATGTATGTCAGTGTATGTTCTCTATTTGGTTATCCCTCCTCCCCACCTTTATGTATGTCAGTGTATGTTCTCTATTTGGTCATCCCTCCCCCCCCACCTTTATGTATGTCAGTGTATGTTCTCTATTTGGTCATCCCCCCCCCCACCTTTATGTATGTCAGTGTATGTTCTCTATTTGGTCATCCCTCCTCCCCACCTTTATGTATGTCAGTGTATGTTCTCTATTTGGTTATCCCTCCTCCCCACCTTTATGTATGTCAGTGTATGTTCTCTATTTGGTCATCCCTCCCCCCCCCACCTTTATGTATGTCAGTGTATGTTCTCTATTTGGTCATCCCCCCCCCACCTTTATGTATGTCAGTGTATGTTCTCTATTTGGTCATCCCTCCTCCCCACCTTTATGTATGTCAGTGTATGTTCTCTATTTGGTCATCCCCCCCCCCCCACCTTTATGTATGTCAGTGTATGTTCTCTATTTGGTCATCCCCCCCCCACCTTTATGTATGTCAGTGTATGTTCTCTATTTGGTCATCCCCCCCCCCACCTTTATGTATGTCAGTGTATGTTCTCTATTTGGTCATCCCCCCACCTTTATGTATGTCAGTGTATGTTCTCTATTTGGTCATCCCCCCCCCACCTTTATGTATGTCAGTGTATGTTCTCTATTTGGTCATCCCCCCACCTTTATGTATGTCAGTGTATTTTCTCTATTTGGTCATCCCTCCACCTTTATGTATGTCAGTGTATGTTCTCTATTTGGTCATCCTCCCACCTTTATGTATGTCAGTGTATGTTCTCTATTTGGTCATCCCCCCCACCTTTATGTATGTCAGTGTATGTTCTCTATTTGGTCATCCCCCCCACCTTTATGTATGTCAGTGTATGTTCTCTATTTGGTCATCCCCCCCACCTTTATGTATGTCAGTGTATGTTCTCTATTTGGTCATCCCCCCCCCCCACCTTTATGTATGTCAGTGTATGTTCTCTATTTGGTCATCCCCCCACCTTTATGTATGTCAGTGTATGTTCTCTATTTGGTGATCCTCCCACCTTTATGTATGTCAGTGTATGTTCTCTATTTGGTCATTCCCCCACCTTTGTGTATGTCAGTGTATGTTCTCTATTTGGTCATTCCCCCACCTTTATGTATGTCAGTGTATGTTCTCTATTTGGTCATCCCCCCCACCTTTATGTATGTCAGTGTATGTTCTCTATTTGGTCATCCCCCCACCTTTGTGTATGTCAGTGTATGTTCTCTATTTGGTCATCCTCCCCCCCCACCTTTATGTATGTCAGTGTATGTTCTCTATTTGGTCATCCCCCCACCTTTGTGTATGTCAGTGTATGTTCTCTATTTGGTCCCCACCTTTATGTATGTCAGTGTATGTTCTCTATTTGGTCATTCCCCCACCTTTGTGTATGTCAGTGTATGTTCTCTATTTGGTCATTCCCCCACCTTTATGTATGTCAGTGTATGTTCTCTATTTGGTCATTCCCCCACCTTTGTGTATGTCAGTGTATGTTCTCTATTTGGTCATTCCCCCACCTTTGTGTATGTCAGTGTATGTTCTCTATTTGGTCCCCACCTTTATGTATGTCAGTGTATGTTCTCTATTTGGTCATCCCCTCACCTTTATGTATGTCAGTGTATGTTTTCTATTTGGTCATCCCTCCACCTTTATGTATGTCAGTGTATGTTCTCTATTTGGTCATCCCTCCCACCTTTATGTATGTCAGTGTATGTTCTCTATTTGGTCATCCCCCCCCCCACCTTTATGTATGTCAGTGTATGTTCTCTATTTGGTCATCCCCCCCCCCACCTTTATGTATGTCAGTGTATGTTCTCTATTTGGTCATCCCCCCACCTTTATGTATGTCAGTGTATGTTCTCTATTTGGTCATCCCCCCCCCCACCTTTATGTATGTCAGTGTATGTTCTCTATTTGGTCATCCCCCCACCTTTATGTATGTCAGTGTATGTTCTCTATTTGGTCATCCCCCCACCTTTATGTATGTCAGTGTATGTTCTCTATTTGGTCATCCCCTCACCTTTATGTATGTCAGTGTATGTTCTCTATTTGGTCATCCCCCACCTTTATGTATGTCAGTGTACGTTCTCTATTTGGTCATCCACCCACCTTTATGTATGTCAGTGTATGTTCTCTATTTGGTCATCCCCCCCACCCCACCTTTATGTATGTCAGTGTATGTTCTCTATTTGGTCATCCCCCCACCTTTATGTATGTCAGTGTATGTTCTCTATTTGGTCATCCCCCCCACCTTTATGTATGTCAGTGTATGTTCTCTATTTGGTCATCCCCCCCCACCTTTATGTATGTCAGTGTATGTTCTCTATTTGGTCATCCTCCCCACCTTTATGTATGTCAGTGTATGTTCTCTATTTGGTCATCCTCCCCCACCTTTATGTATGTCAGTGTATGTTTTCTATTTGGTCATCCCCCCACCTTTATGTATGTCAGTGTATGTTCTCTATTTGGTCATTCCCCCACCTTTATGTATGTCAGTGTATGTTCTCTATTTGGTCATCCCTCCCCCCACCTTTATGTATGTCAGTGTATGTTCTCTATTTGGTCATCCCCCCCCCCACCTTTATGTATGTCAGTGTATGTTCTCTATTTGGTCATCCCTCCCCCCCACCTTTATGTATGTCAGTGTATGTTCTCTATTTGGTCATCCCCTCACCTTTGTGTATGTCAGTGTATGTTCTCTATTTGGTCATCCCCCCCCCCACCTTTATGTATGTCAGTGTATGTTCTCTATTTGGTCATTCCCCCACCTTTATGTATGTCAGTGTATGTTCTCTATTTGGTCATTCCCCCACCTTTATGTATGTCAGTGTATGTTCTCTATTTGGTCATTCCCCCACCTTTATGTATGTCAGTGTATGTTCTCTATTTGGTCATCCCCCCCCCCACCTTTATGTATGTCATTGTATGTTCTCTATTTGGTCATCCTCCCCCCACCTTTATATATGTCAGTGTATGTTCTCTATTTGGTCATCCCCCCACCTTTATGTATGTCAGTGTATGTTCTCTATTTGGTCATCCCCCCCCCTTTATGTATGTCAGTGTATGTTCTCTATTTGGTCATCCCCCCCCACCTTTATGTATGTCAGTGTATGTTCTCTATTTGGTCATCCCTCCCCCCACCTTTATGTATGTCAGTGTATGTTCTCTATTTGGTCATCCCCCCACCTTTATGTATGTCAGTGTATGTTCTCTATTTGGTCATTCCCCCACCTTTATGTATGTCAGTGTATGTTCTCTATTTGGTCATCCCCCCCACCTTTATGTATGTCAGTGTATATTCTCTATTTGGTCATCCCTCCACCTTTATGTATGTCAGTGTATGTTCTCTATTTGGTCATCCCCCCACCTTTATGTATGTCAGTGTATGTTCTCTATTTGGTCATCCCCCCACCTTTATGTATGTCAGTGTATGTTCTCTATTTGGTCATCCCTCCCCCCTTTATGTATGTCAGTGTATGTTATCTATTTGGTCATCCTCCCAGATTTATGTATGTCAGTGTATGTTGTCTATTTGGTCATCCTCCCACCTTTATGTATGTCAGTGTATGTTCTCTATTTGGTCATCCCCCCCCCCACCTTTATGTATGTCAGTTTATGTTCTCTATTTGGTCATCCCTCCCCCCACCTTTATGTATGTCAGTGTATGTTCTCTATTTGGTCATCCCCCCCCCACCTTTATGTATGTCAGTGTATGTTCTCTATTTGGTCATCCCCCCACCTTTATGTATGTCAGTGTATGTTATCTATTTGGTCATCCCCCCCACCTTTATGTATGTCAGTGTATGTTCTCTATTTGGTCATCCCCCCACCTTTATGTATGTCAGTGTATGTTCTCTATTTGGTCATCCCCCCCACCTTTATGTATGTCAGTGTATGTTCTCTATTTGGTCATCCCCCCACCTTTATGTATGTCAGTGTATGTTCTCTATTTGGTCATTCCCCCACCTTTATGTATGTCAGTGTATGTTCTCTATTTGGTCATCCCCCCCACCTTTATGTATGTCAGTGTATATTCTCTATTTGGTCATCCCTCCACCTTTATGTATGTCAGTGTATGTTCTCTATTTGGTCATCCCCCCCACCTTTATGTATGTCAGTGTATGTTCTCTATTTGGTCATCCCTCCCCCCACCTTTATGTATGTCAGTGTATGTTCTCTATTTGGTCATCCCCCCCACCTTTATGTATGTCAGTGTATGTTCTCTATTTGGTCATCCCTCCCCCCACCTTTATGTATGTCAGTGTATGTTCTCTATTTGGTCATCCCCCCCACCTTTATGTATGTCAGTGTATGTTCTCTATTTGGTCATCCCCCCCCCACCTTTATGTATGTCAGTGTATGTTCTCTATTTGGTCATCCCTCCCCCCACCTTTATGTATGTCAGTGTATGTTCTCTATTTGGTCATCCCCCCCCCCCACCTTTATGTATGTCAGTGTATGTTCTCTATTTGGTCATCCCTCCCCCCACCTTTATGTATGTCAGTGTATGTTCTCTATTTGGTCATCCCCCCCCCCCACCTTTATGTATGTCAGTGTATGTTCTCTATTTGGTCATCCCTCCCCCCACCTTTATGTATGTCAGTGTATGTTCTCTATTTGGTCATCCCCCCCCCCCACCTTTATGTATGTCAGTGTATGTTCTCTATTTGGTCATCCCCCCCACCTTTATGTATGTCAGTGTATGTTCTCTATTTGGTCATCCCCCCCACCTTTATGTATGTCAGTGTATGTTCTCTATTTGGTCATCCCTCCCCCCACCTTTATGTATGTCAGTGTATGTTCTCTATTTGGTCATCCTCTCCACCTTTATGTATGTCAGTGTATGTTCTCTATTTGGTCATCCCCCCCACCTTTATGTATGTCAGTGTATGTTCTCTATTTGGTCATCCCCCCCACCTTTATGTATGTCAGTGTATGTTCTCTATTTGGTCATCCCTCCCCCCACCTTTATGTATGTCAGTGTATGTTCTCTATTTGGTCATCCTCCCCCACCTTTATGTATGTCAGTGTATGTTTTCTATTTGGTCATCCCTCCCCCCACCTTTATGTATGTCAGTGTATGTTCTCTATTTGGTCATCCCTCCCCCCACCTTTATGTATGTCAGTGTATGTTCTCTATTTGGTCATCCCCCCCACCTTTATGTATGTCAGTGTATGTTCTCTATTTGGTCATCCCTCCCCCCACCTTTATGTATGTCAGTGTATGTTCTCTATTTGGTCATCCCTCCTCCCCACCTTTATGTATGTCAGTGTATGTTCTCTATTTGGTCATCCTCCCCCCCCACCTTTATGTATATCAGTGTATGTTCTCTATTTGGTCATCCCTCCCCCCCCCTTTATGTATGTCAGTGTATGTTCTCTATTTGGTCATCCCCCCCACCTTTATATATGTCAGTGTATGTTCTCTATTTGGTCATCCCTCCCCCCACCTTTATGTATGTCAGTGTATGTTCTCTATTTGGTCATCCTCCCCACCTTTATGTATGTCAGTGTATGTTCTCTATTTGGTAATCCTCCCCCCACCTTTATGTATGTCAGTGTATGTTCTCTATTTGGTCATCCCCCCACCTTTATGTATGTCAGTGTATGTTCTCTATTTGGTCATCCCCCCCCACCTTTATGTATGTCAGTGTATGTTCTCTATTTGGTCATCCCGCCACCTTTATGTATGTCAGTGTATGTTATCTATTTGGTCATCCCCTCCACCTTTATGTATGTCAGTGTATGTTATCTATTTGGTCATCCCCCCACCTTTATGTATGTCAGTGTATGTTATCTATTTGGTCATCCCCCCACCTTTATGTATGTCAGTGTATGTTCTCTATTTGGTCATCCCCCCACCTTTATGTATGTCAGTGTATGTTCTCTATTTGGTCATCCCCCCACCTTTATGTATGTCAGTGTATGTTCTCTATTTGGTCATCCCCCCCCCCACCTTTATGTATGTCAGTGTATGTTCTCTATTTGGTCATCCCCCCCACCTTTATGTATGTCAGTGTATGTTCTCTATTTGGTCATCTCCCCACCTTTATGTATGTCAGTGTATGTTCTCTATTTGGTCATCCCCCCCACCTTTATGTATGTCAGTGTATGTTCTCTATTTGGTCATCTCCCCACCTTTATGTATGTCAGTGTATGTTCTCTATTTGGTCATCTCCCCACCTTTATGTATGTCAGTGTATGTTCTCTATTTGGTCATCCTCCCCCACCTTTATGTATGTCAGTGTATGTTCTCTATTTGGTCATCCCCTCCACCTTTATGTATGTCAGTGTATGTTCTCTATTTGGTCATCCCCCCACCTTTATGTATGTCAGTGTATGTTCTCTATTTGGTCATCCCTCCCCCCATCTTTATGTATGTCAGTGTATGTTCTCTATTTGGTCCTCCCCCACCTTTATGTATGTCAGTGTATGTTCTCTATTTGGTCATCCCTCCCCCCACCTTTATGTTTGTCAGTGTATGTTCTCTATTTGGTCATCCCTCCCCCCACCTTTATGTATGTCAGTGTATGTTCTCTATTTGGTCATCCTCCCCCACCTTTATGTATGTCAGTGTATGTTCTCTATTTGGTCATCCTCCCCCACCTTTATGTATGTCAGTGTATGTTCTCTATTTGGTCATCCTCCCCCACCTTTATGTATGTCAGTGTACATTCTCTATTTGGTCATCCCCCCACCTTTATGTATGTCAGTGTATGTTCTCTATTTGGTCATCCCCCCCACCTTTATGTATGTCAGTGTATGTTCTCTATTTGGTCATCCCCCCACCTTTATGTATGTCAGTGTATGTTCTCTATTTGGTCATCCCCCCCACCTTTATGTATGTCAGTGTATGTTCTCTATTTGGTCATCCCCCCCACCTTTATGTATGTCAGTGTATGTTCTCTATTTGGTCCTCCCCCACCTTTATGTATGTCAGTGTATGTTCTCTATTTGGTCATCCCCCCCACCTTTATGTATGTCAGTGTATGTTCTCTATTTGGTCATCCCCCCACCTTTATGTATGTCAGTGTATGTTCTCTATTTGGTCATCCCCCCCCCCCCTTTATGTATGTCAGTGTATGTTCTCTATTTGGTCATCCCCCCACCTTTATGTATGTCAGTGTATGTTCTCTATTTGGTCATCCCCCCCACCTTTATGTATGTCAGTGTATGTTCTCTATTTGGTCCTCCCCCACCTTTATGTATGTCAGTGTATGTTCTCTATTTGGTCCTCCCCCACCTTTATGTATGTCAGTGTATGTTCTCTATTTGGTCCTCCCCCACCTTTATGTATGTCAGTGTATGTTCTCTATTTGGTCATCCCCCCCCCCATCTTTATGTATGTCAGTGTATGTTCTCTATTTGGTCATTCCCCCACCTTTATGTATGTCAGTGTATGTTCTCTATTTGGTCCCCACCTTTATGTATGTCAGTGTATGTTCTCTATTTGGTCATCCCCCCACCTTTATGTATGTCAGTGTATGTTCTCTATTTGGTCATCCCCCCCCCCTTTGTGTATGTCAGTGTATGTTCTCTATTTGGTCCCCCCCTTTGTGTATGTCAGTGTATGTTCTCTATTTGGTCCCCACCTTTGTGTATGTCAGTGTATGTTCTCTATTTGGTCCCCACCTTTATGTATGTCAGTGTATGTTCTCTATTTGGTCATCCCCCCACCTTTATGTATGTCAGTGTATGTTCTCTATTTGGTCATCCCCCCACCTTTATGTATGTCAGTGTATGTTCTCTATTTGGTCATCCCCCCCCCCACCTTTATGTATGTCAGTGTATGTTCTCTATTTGGTCATCCCCCCCCCCACCTTTATGTATGTCAGTGTATGTTCTCTATTTGGTCATCCCCCCCCCCCACCTTTATGTATGTCAGTGTATGTTCTCTATTTGGTCATCCCCCCCCCCCCACCTTTATGTATGTCAGTGTATGTTCTCTATTTGGTCATCCCTCCTCCCCACCTTTATGTATGTCAGTGTATGTTCTCTATTTGGTCATCCCTCCTCCCCACCTTTATGTATGTCAGTGTATGTTCTCTATTTGGTTATCCCTCCTCCCCACCTTTATGTATGTCAGTGTATGTTCTCTATTTGGTCATCCCTCCCCCCCCCACCTTTATGTATGTCAGTGTATGTTCTCTATTTGGTCATCCCCCCCCCCACCTTTATGTATGTCAGTGTATGTTCTCTATTTGGTCATCCCTCCTCCCCACCTTTATGTATGTCAGTGTATGTTCTCTATTTGGTTATCCCTCCTCCCCACCTTTATGTATGTCAGTGTATGTTCTCTATTTGGTCATCCCTCCCCCCCCCACCTTTATGTATGTCAGTGTATGTTCTCTATTTGGTCATCCCCCCCCCCACCTTTATGTATGTCAGTGTATGTTCTCTATTTGGTCATCCCTCCTCCCCACCTTTATGTATGTCAGTGTATGTTCTCTATTTGGTCATCCCCCCCCCCCCACCTTTATGTATGTCAGTGTATGTTCTCTATTTGGTCATCCCCCCCCCACCTTTATGTATGTCAGTGTATGTTCTCTATTTGGTCATCCCCCCCCCCCACCTTTATGTATGTCAGTGTATGTTCTCTATTTGGTCATCCCCCCACCTTTATGTATGTCAGTGTATGTTCTCTATTTGGTCATCCCCCCCCCACCTTTATGTATGTCAGTGTATGTTCTCTATTTGGTCATCCCCCCACCTTTATGTATGTCAGTGTATGTTCTCTATTTGGTCATCCCTCCACCTTTATGTATGTCAGTGTATGTTCTCTATTTGGTCATCCTCCCACCTTTATGTATGTCAGTGTATGTTCTCTATTTGGTCATCCCCCCCACCTTTATGTATGTCAGTGTATGTTCTCTATTTGGTCATCCCCCCCACCTTTATGTATGTCAGTGTATGTTCTCTATTTGGTCATCCCCCCCACCTTTATGTATGTCAGTGTATGTTCTCTATTTGGTCATCCCCCCCCCCCCACCTTTATGTATGTCAGTGTATGTTCTCTATTTGGTCATCCCCCCACCTTTATGTATGTCAGTGTATGTTCTCTATTTGGTGATCCTCCCACCTTTATGTATGTCAGTGTATGTTCTCTATTTGGTCATTCCCCCACCTTTGTGTATGTCAGTGTATGTTCTCTATTTGGTCATTCCCCCACCTTTATGTATGTCAGTGTATGTTCTCTATTTGGTCATCCCCCCCACCTTTATGTATGTCAGTGTATGTTCTCTATTTTGTCATCCCCCCACCTTTGTGTATGTCAGTGTATGTTCTCTATTTGGTCATCCTCCCCCCCCACCTTTATGTATGTCAGTGTATGTTCTCTATTTGGTCATCCCCCCACCTTTGTGTATGTCAGTGTATGTTCTCTATTTGGTCCCCACCTTTATGTATGTCAGTGTATGTTCTCTATTTGGTCATTCCCCCACCTTTGTGTATGTCAGTGTATGTTCTCTATTTGGTCATTCCCCCACCTTTATGTATGTCAGTGTATGTTCTCTATTTGGTCATTCCCCCACCTTTGTGTATGTCAGTGTATGTTCTCTATTTGGTCATTCCCCCACCTTTGTGTATGTCAGTGTATGTTCTCTATTTGGTCCCCACCTTTATGTATGTCAGTGTATGTTCTCTATTTGGTCATCCCCTCACCTTTATGTATGTCAGTGTATGTTTTCTATTTGGTCATCCCTCCACCTTTATGTATGTCAGTGTATGTTCTCTATTTGGTCATCCCTCCCACCTTTATGTATGTCAGTGTATGTTCTCTATTTGGTCATCCCCCCCCCACCTTTATGTATGTCAGTGTATGTTCTCTATTTGGTCATCCCCCCCCCCACCTTTATGTATGTCAGTGTATGTTCTCTATTTGGTCATCCCCCCACCTTTATGTATGTCAGTGTATGTTCTCTATTTGGTCATCCCCCCCCCCACCTTTATGTATGTCAGTGTATGTTCTCTATTTGGTCATCCCCCCACCTTTATGTATGTCAGTGTATGTTCTCTATTTGGTCATCCCCCCACCTTTATGTATGTCAGTGTATGTTCTCTATTTGGTCATCCCCTCACCTTTATGTATGTCAGTGTATGTTCTCTATTTGGTCATCCCCCACCTTTATGTATGTCAGTGTACGTTCTCTATTTGGTCATCCACCCACCTTTATGTATGTCAGTGTATGTTCTCTATTTGGTCATCCCCCCCCACCCCACCTTTATGTATGTCAGTGTATGTTCTCTATTTGGTCATCCCCCCACCTTTATGTATGTCAGTGTATGTTCTCTATTTGGTCATCCCCCCCACCTTTATGTATGTCAGTGTATGTTCTCTATTTGGTCATCCCCCCCCCACCTTTATGTATGTCAGTGTATGTTCTCTATTTGGTCATCCTCCCCACCTTTATGTATGTCAGTGTATGTTCTCTATTTGGTCATCCTCCCCCACCTTTATGTATGTCAGTGTATGTTTTCTATTTGGTCATCCCCCCACCTTTATGTATGTCAGTGTATGTTCTCTATTTGGTCATTCCCCCACCTTTATGTATGTCAGTGTATGTTCTCTATTTGGTCATCCCTCCCCCCACCTTTATGTATGTCAGTGTATGTTCTCTATTTGGTCATCCCCCCCCCCACCTTTATGTATGTCAGTGTATGTTCTCTATTTGGTCATCCCTCCCCCCCACCTTTATGTATGTCAGTGTATGTTCTCTATTTGGTCATCCCCTCACCTTTGTGTATGTCAGTGTATGTTCTCTATTTGGTCATCCCCCCCCCCCACCTTTATGTATGTCAGTGTATGTTCTCTATTTGGTCATTCCCCCACCTTTATGTATGTCAGTGTATGTTCTCTATTTGGTCATTCCCCCACCTTTATGTATGTCAGTGTATGTTCTCTATTTGGTCATTCCCCCACCTTTATGTATGTCAGTGTATGTTCTCTATTTGGTCATCCCCCCCCCCACCTTTATGTATGTCATTGTATGTTCTCTATTTGGTCATCCTCCCCCCACCTTTATATATGTCAGTGTATGTTCTCTATTTGGTCATCCCCCCACCTTTATGTATGTCAGTGTATGTTCTCTATTTGGTCATCCCCCCCCCTTTATGTATGTCAGTGTATGTTCTCTATTTGGTCATCCCCCCCCCACCTTTATGTATGTCAGTGTATGTTCTCTATTTGGTCATCCCTCCCCCCACCTTTATGTATGTCAGTGTATGTTCTCTATTTGGTCATCCCCCCACCTTTATGTATGTCAGTGTATGTTCTCTATTTGGTCATTCCCCCACCTTTATGTATGTCAGTGTATGTTCTCTATTTGGTCATCCCCCCCACCTTTATGTATGTCAGTGTATATTCTCTATTTGGTCATCCCTCCACCTTTATGTATGTCAGTGTATGTTCTCTATTTGGTCATCCCCCCACCTTTATGTATGTCAGTGTATGTTCTCTATTTGGTCATCCCCCCACCTTTATGTATGTCAGTGTATGTTCTCTATTTGGTCATCCCTCCCCCCTTTATGTATGTCAGTGTATGTTATCTATTTGGTCATCCTCCCAGATTTATGTATGTCAGTGTATGTTGTCTATTTGGTCATCCTCCCACCTTTATGTATGTCAGTGTATGTTCTCTATTTGGTCATCCCCCCCCCCACCTTTATGTATGTCAGTTTATGTTCTCTATTTGGTCATCCCTCCCCCCACCTTTATGTATGTCAGTGTATGTTCTCTATTTGGTCATCCCCCCCCCACCTTTATGTATGTCAGTGTATGTTCTCTATTTGGTCATCCCCCCACCTTTATGTATGTCAGTGTATGTTATCTATTTGGTCATCCCCCCCACCTTTATGTATGTCAGTGTATGTTCTCTATTTGGTCATCCCCCCACCTTTATGTATGTCAGTGTATGTTCTCTATTTGGTCATCCCCCCCACCTTTATGTATGTCAGTGTATGTTCTCTATTTGGTCATCCCCCCACCTTTATGTATGTCAGTGTATGTTCTCTATTTGGTCATTCCCCCACCTTTATGTATGTCAGTGTATGTTCTCTATTTGGTCATCCCCCCCACCTTTATGTATGTCAGTGTATATTCTCTATTTGGTCATCCCTCCACCTTTATGTATGTCAGTGTATGTTCTCTATTTGGTCATCCCCCCCACCTTTATGTATGTCAGTGTATGTTCTCTATTTGGTCATCCCTCCCCCCACCTTTATGTATGTCAGTGTATGTTCTCTATTTGGTCATCCCCCCCACCTTTATGTATGTCAGTGTATGTTCTCTATTTGGTCATCCCTCCCCCCACCTTTATGTATGTCAGTGTATGTTCTCTATTTGGTCATCCCCCCCACCTTTATGTATGTCAGTGTATGTTCTCTATTTGGTCATCCCCCCCCCACCTTTATGTATGTCAGTGTATGTTCTCTATTTGGTCATCCCTCCCCCCACCTTTATGTATGTCAGTGTATGTTCTCTATTTGGTCATCCCCCCCCCCCACCTTTATGTATGTCAGTGTATGTTCTCTATTTGGTCATCCCTCCCCCCACCTTTATGTATGTCAGTGTATGTTCTCTATTTGGTCATCCCCCCCCCACCTTTATGTATGTCAGTGTATGTTCTCTATTTGGTCATCCCTCCCCCCACCTTTATGTATGTCAGTGTATGTTCTCTATTTGGTCATCCCCCCCCCCACCTTTATGTATGTCAGTGTATGTTCTCTATTTGGTCATCCCCCCCACCTTTATGTATGTCAGTGTATGTTCTCTATTTGGTCATCCCCCCCACCTTTATGTATGTCAGTGTATGTTCTCTATTTGGTCATCCCTCCCCCCACCTTTATGTATGTCAGTGTATGTTCTCTATTTGGTCATCCTCCCCACCTTTATGTATGTCAGTGTATGTTCTCTATTTGGTCATCCCCCCCACCTTTATGTATGTCAGTGTATGTTCTCTATTTGGTCATCCCCCCCACCTTTATGTATGTCAGTGTATGTTCTCTATTTGGTCATCCCTCCCCCCACCTTTATGTATGTCAGTGTATGTTCTCTATTTTGGTCATCCTCCCCCACCTTTATGTATGTCAGTGTATGTTTTCTATTTGGTCATCCCTCCCCCCACCTTTATGTATGTCAGTGTATGTTCTCTATTTGGTCATCCCTCCCCCCACCTTTATGTATGTCAGTGTATGTTCTCTATTTGGTCATCCCCCCCACCTTTATGTATGTCAGTGTATGTTCTCTATTTGGTCATCCCTCCCCCCACCTTTATGTATGTCAGTGTATGTTCTCTATTTGGTCATCCCTCCTCCCCACCTTTATGTATGTCAGTGTATGTTCTCTATTTGGTCATCCTCCCCCCCCACCTTTATGTATATCAGTGTATGTTCTCTATTTGGTCATCCCTCCCCCCCCCTTTATGTATGTCAGTGTATGTTCTCTATTTGGTCATCCCCCCCACCTTTATATATGTCAGTGTATGTTCTCTATTTGGTCATCCCTCCCCCCACCTTTATGTATGTCAGTGTATGTTCTCTATTTGGTCATCCTCCCCACCTTTATGTATGTCAGTGTATGTTCTCTATTTGGTAATCCTTCCCCCACCTTTATGTATGTCAGTGTATGTTCTCTATTTGGTCATCCCCCCACCTTTATGTATGTCAGTGTATGTTCTCTATTTGGTCATCCCCCCCCACCTTTATGTATGTCAGTGTATGTTCTCTATTTGGTCATCCCGCCACCTTTATGTATGTCAGTGTATGTTATCTATTTGGTCATCCCCTCCACCTTTATGTATGTCAGTGTATGTTATCTATTTGGTCATCCCCCCACCTTTATGTATGTCAGTGTATGTTATCTATTTGGTCATCCCCCCACCTTTATGTATGTCAGTGTATGTTCTCTATTTGGTCATCCCCCCACCTTTATGTATGTCAGTGTATGTTCTCTATTTGGTCATCCCCCCACCTTTATGTATGTCAGTGTATGTTCTCTATTTGGTCATCCCCCCCCCCACCTTTATGTATGTCAGTGTATGTTCTCTATTTGGTCATCCCCCCCACCTTTATGTATGTCAGTGTATGTTCTCTATTTGGTCATCTCCCCACCTTTATGTATGTCAGTGTATGTTCTCTATTTGGTCATCCCCCCCACCTTTATGTATGTCAGTGTATGTTCTCTATTTGGTCATCTCCCCACCTTTATGTATGTCAGTGTATGTTCTCTATTTGGTCATCTCCCCACCTTTATGTATGTCAGTGTATGTTCTCTATTTGGTCATCCTCCCCCACCTTTATGTATGTCAGTGTATGTTCTCTATTTGGTCATCCCCTCCACCTTTATGTATGTCAGTGTATGTTCTCTATTTGGTCATCCCCCCACCTTTATGTATGTCAGTGTATGTTCTCTATTTGGTCATCCCTCCCCCCATCTTTATGTATGTCAGTGTATGTTCTCTATTTGGTCCTCCCCCACCTTTATGTATGTCAGTGTATGTTCTCTATTTGGTCATCCCTCCCCCCACCTTTATGTTTGTCAGTGTATGTTCTCTATTTGGTCATCCCTCCCCCCACCTTTATGTATGTCAGTGTATGTTCTCTATTTGGTCATCCTCCCCCACCTTTATGTATGTCAGTGTATGTTCTCTATTTGGTCATCCTCCCCCACCTTTATGTATGTCAGTGTATGTTCTCTATTTGGTCATCCTCCCCCACCTTTATGTATGTCAGTGTACATTCTCTATTTGGTCATCCCCCCACCTTTATGTATGTCAGTGTATGTTCTCTATTTGGTCATCCCCCCCACCTTTATGTATGTCAGTGTATGTTCTCTATTTGGTCATCCCCCCACCTTTATGTATGTCAGTGTATGTTCTCTATTTGGTCATCCCCCCCACCTTTATGTATGTCAGTGTATGTTCTCTATTTGGTCATCCCCCCCACCTTTATGTATGTCAGTGTATGTTCTCTATTTGGTCCTCCCCCACCTTTATGTATGTCAGTGTATGTTCTCTATTTGGTCATCCCCCCCACCTTTATGTATGTCAGTGTATGTTCTCTATTTGGTCATCCCCCCACCTTTATGTATGTCAGTGTATGTTCTCTATTTGGTCATCCCCCCCCCCTTTATGTATGTCAGTGTATGTTCTCTATTTGGTCATCCCCCCACCTTTATGTATGTCAGTGTATGTTCTCTATTTGGTCATCCCCCCCACCTTTATGTATGTCAGTGTATGTTCTCTATTTGGTCCTCCCCCACCTTTATGTATGTCAGTGTATGTTCTCTATTTGGTCCTCCCCCACCTTTATGTATGTCAGTGTATGTTCTCTATTTGGTCCTCCCCCACCTTTATGTATGTCAGTGTATGTTCTCTATTTGGTCATCCCCCCCCCCATCTTTATGTATGTCAGTGTATGTTCTCTATTTGGTCATTCCCCCACCTTTATGTATGTCAGTGTATGTTCTCTATTTGGTCCCCCCTTTATGTATGTCAGTGTTTTTTCCTACATGCGATTCTTCCTTTGGGCCCCCCCCCCCCCACCCCTCCTCCCGTTACATATATGCAAATATGACATGTCGGTTCAATGTGCTATATCTGGATTTGTCATTGTGTCAAATGTCAGGAAAGTGCAGGTTTGACATTTCAATGAATATTTAAAGGTAACAAAAATGACCCAAACCAAACCAACATTTATCAAATACAAACTTTAATGTTTGCCACTATCAAAGTTAGTTGTACATGTACATTTGTACACTGATCATGTTTGTAACACACACACACACATTCTCCACTCTTTCATTCTGCTACAATTTCTACAGTGTTTAACTTTCATACAAGATTCTCTCTACAAATCTTTCTGTCACTTCAGCCAATAATTGCCCCCCCCCCCTCCCCCTCCCTCACACAACAGCTAGAAGCCCCCTTCTCCCCCCGCCAGAGGTGTAAACCCCCACCCCTTACACACATACAAATCAACCAGAGGTTCCCCCAGCCCCCACACTGATGGTCGACGTCGACTTGCTGGTGTCGCTACCCCGAATGGCACTGATGACATCTTGGTTGATCAAAAATGTGAACCTCAGACAGGAAATCTGCAGAGGAACAAAACACTGAGATACAAACAGATCAAGTTGAGACAGACAAACACACAATAACTTCACCCAGATCCAACTGTACAAAGATATTTCTGTTGTCCCCGGCCCACTGGTCAATCAGTGGCTGGACATTCCTGGACACTGGTTACACTCACCAGTCAGTCCAACTAAGTCTGTGTTACAGCATGACCTGGTCAGTGGCAGTGGCAGTGACTGTCAATTTCTGTCTTTTGTTTGACATGGACAAAATTTGAAGTCAGACAAGAAAACCCTCAGAGATGTCAAAATGTGTAAACAAAATGCATTTTTGTTTCTCAAACATTGGCTGTATAGAGCTGTCTGTGTGTGTGTGTGTTTCCCTCTCTCTGTGTGTGCCAAAACTATGGATTTAGGTCATGTGTCATGCTGTACCAGATGTATGGACTGAAATGTATGAAATTGTCTTCACTTGTCTGACCATCCACACCCAACAAAATGACTTCCTGGTAGAGTTTGGATTCTCCTGGCAATCATGTAACACATGGACTACTGGACATTTGAGAAAGTGTTGAAGAAACTCTCAATTCCCCAGGTATTTTGACAAACTGGTTCACATTTCTACAACAGTTCAGGTAAGATCAACAATAAAACTGTTACATTCAAAACTGACCAGCGACTACAGAACTGGGTGGCCAGAATCATATCCCGCTTATCGGCGAGTACCATGCACTTGTCCTCGCGTCACATCCCGCTGATCGGCGAGTACCACGCACTTGTCCTCGCGTCACATCCCGCCAATCAGCGAGTGCGTACTTAGCGACCATAAACATTTTTGTAGTAGCCTCCTTTCTTGGTTTCCTCTTTTGGACTACTTTGTTCTGTATTAGGAGGTGTTTATCAGTACTTTTGGCTGTGAGAGGCAAAAATGAACGCGTCAAACGATCAGTCAGTTTTTTGACATGACAGCGATTCTGGCATGATACTGCGAGTGACCATTCATGGGCAAGTTTCTATTTAGGTAGAAATAATGTTGTGGAAGGCATAGACAGGCTCAGGAGAGACTTCTCTGATGATAATTCGAGTAGCAAAACAGGGTCAGAGTTGGTTAGTGATGTCAGTGATGATGAAACCCAGGCCCAGGGGCCTTAACCTACACCAAATCAGCCTAGACCTAACCCCATGTTTGAGAAAGGGAAATTCCCAATATTCCTATGTGATGGAAAAGTGTTAAAGATAAACTGTCATTGACTACCTACCTCCTCCAATCCAGTAATTCGACTTTCTGACATGCAAGGGCAAAGCGACGTATGATGCTCTGCCTTTGCATGGCAGGATTCCTGCATGTATACACCCTCCCCTCAGCTCTAATTTAGCCACTGCCTATCTTACCTCCACTACTGAATTATTGTTGAGCTTCTGTTTGTTGCCGGCCATGACTGGTCGGCCGTCCACCAAGATTGGTCGCTTGCCTTCATTGGCCAGGAAAAAATCTCCGCTGTTCCTAAAATGATAAAAAATACAGGATTTAGTCATAAACCTCTGGATGATGTCCTGGATACAATAATTTTACAACAGAGACAAAGAGAACACTTGAAGATGTTTCACTCTGACATAGAGTCAAGACCGACCTTTTGACCAGCAGTTATACAAGGAAAAAGTAGATCAGTAGTGAGACAAGGAAAAATGAGACCAGCAATCACATAAGGAAAAATGAGACCAGCAATCACACACGGAAAAATGATACCAGCAATGAGACTGTCATGAGCCGTGTGATGAGTTGTTTTTTTGTCAGTCCATGAGCTGTCTAATTTTGGCGAGCATGGAATGTTCTAGCTGATGACCTTCATTAACTGGATTGGGAAAAATGTTGGCGAGTTCACGGACTTCGGGTCCGTGGAACGTGGAAGAGTGAGATGTTGTTTTCAGGAGTTAGGTAGTGTAAATGTGGGAGCACGATTTTGTGAATATAAGTTAACCCTTTAACTTTGGTTTGTGTGTGAGCTTTTCTTGTTTAGTAACTAGGAATGTAGAATTTGTGAGTATAGGTTTTGATTTGTATATATATACCTTTAACAAGAGAGCAGTGAGGGTTAATAGTAGGACAAACTTGTTATGGTGTAGTTAGGGCCTTGTCGACCAATGAGAGGACAGACCCCATAGCAACCTCTGGGGGTATAAAACCAAACACACCCCATTTCCCAGCGGATTCATATTACTTGGCATTGGCAAGAATGAGGGATCACGGTGGCCTCCCACCTGAGTAGGAGAAGACAGACAAAAGGAGCTCACACTGTTAAGAACTTGCAGTGGCGGAGTCTCGATGCACCAGACTTGAGTGTGCATACAGCCATAGTCAAAATTCTCGCCGCCTGGATATGCGAGCGAGGTAATGGTGAGCGTGAACGTATAGTGTATATGCCAGGAACTGTTGCAGCTTTCCGCCAACTATCGTGACGGGAGACCAGAACACAGGAATACTAGGATAGCTGTTGTTAGTGGATTATTCATTTGTGCTCTTGAGCTGAGCTGTGTTCAATGTTCACATGTGGAATTCTGGAATTGACTAGCAATTACCAGCTTATTAGATTGAAACTGAATCAGTCATTCATTTGATGACTTATGTGCTATTTTTGTCTACTGTCGCTTTGACAAACACAATTTCTCCAACCAACACCAGGAAATAAGAGACAGTTTTGATTTTGATAATGATGAATGTAATATTTGTTTTGATTATGATGCTGTTGTGAAACAATTTAAATCTGTTAAGGAAAGAAAGGCATCTGGACCAGATAACATTGGAAGCAAAGTAGTGAGAACATGTGCTGAACAACTAGCAACAATTTTTACTTTCATTTTCAACAAATCCTTTCAAAACCATTACATACCAAACATTTGGAGATTGTCAAAAATCTTACCTGTCCCCAAAAAACCAAAAATATCTGAAATGAACGACCTTCGCCCAGTTGCATTAACTTCCATTATCTTTAAATGCTTTGAAAAACTTGTTTTAACTGAACTAACGAAGGAGGTCAAACAAAATCTCGATCCTTTGCAATTTGCATACAAAGAAAACAGGAACACAGAAGACGCCTTATTGTTTTTATTGCATAACATCTACAGTCATTTAGACACTGGTAAAACCTGTGTTCGTGTGCTCCTAGTCGATTTTTCGTCTGCGTTTAACACCATACAACCGCACTTAATGTTTCAAAAGCTTACCAACCTACACGTGAGTTCTTTTTTAAAGAGCTGGATCTTCGAATTTCTAACACAGAGAAGCCAGTTTGTGGATATAAACAACACATTTTCCAAATTACTCACAACAAACACAGGAGCGACACAAGGCTGCGTGCTGTCACCTGCCTTGTATACATTGTATACAAATGATTTCACTGTGACACACAAAAACGTTTACCTTCTTAAATTTGCCGACGACTCTGCTATTTTAGGCCTTTTACCTAACTCTGGCCACGAATATTCTAACATTGTACAATCCTTTCATTGTTGGTGTAATAACAACTATCTTCTACTGAATGTTAAGAAAACAAAAGAGCTTGTTTTTGACTTTAGGAAAAATAACAACGATCCTGTTTGCCCTCTTACTATCAACAATGAAGAGGTTGAAATTGTCACAGAGGCCAAATATCTTGGCATTACTATTGATTCATTGCTTAACTGGCATGCGCATGTAACATATGTATACAAGAAAGCCAACCAGCGCATGTATTTCCTCAGAAAGCTCCGCTTTTTAAAAGTTAGCAAAAGCATTCTGAAAATATTTTACACCATGGCTATTCAGAGCGTTTTGATGTATGGAGTTGTCTGTTGGGGAGGAAACATCTTACAAAAAGATAAAAATAAGATCAATAATTTAATTAAAAAAGCATCCAAAATTTGTATCTGTGATCTGCCATATTTTGATGAGCTGTACACTGGTGCTTGTATTAAAAAAGCTAATATCATTATAAATGACCCCCAACATCCCCTGAACAAGGAATATATAAGATCTGTAAGAAGTTTAAGGCTGTTGTCAAAGAAAACTAAAACTGAGCGCTACTTTAAATCGTTTATTCCATCATCAACTAGGATGTTACAATAATGTCGTCATCTTGATCGTAATCTGTGCACAGTTGAATTATGTCCTGCGTGTCAGGTCAATGTGTTTTAGTTAGGGAAGCATATTGTGTGCACTGTTAATTTTGTTAATTTAGTTAATTTATCAGTGTGTGTGTATATATGTGTGTGTGCGCGCTATGTATCATACTTTCTGCTTCTGTAACTGTATTGTTATGTATTCAATGATCAAAACAAATTTCCTTGTACAAGGACGAATAAAATTTATCTTATCTTATCTTATCTTATTCCTAATTGTACGATATCGAGACTGAATGAGTTGAAATTGTCCATACCAGTTTTCCCCAGTAGGAAGCCGTAGTTTTTGTAGTCGCCATTGAAGAGCGAATACTAAGATATTTTCTATATCCTACTTATGTAGGTTGTTTGAATTTCTACAGTTGCTGTCTTGAATATAATAATGGAGCTTGGGCCCAACTTTGCGACCGCAAAGGCTTTTTTACTACGCAACGTAGAGAAATGAAACTTGGCACATGTATGTAAAATTTATTGAGCCTGTAAGTGTCGAGCTCATTTTTTCCCGAAACTCTTTACTTTTCCCAGAAATTCAGTTATAATTATCAGTTATCAATTCATGATTGCGAATACGACGTGATAATGTACTTCCGTCAATTTCGTCATTTCCGGTAACTAGAGTTCACGATCCAGCCACGCCAAGAAAACTTTGATAGTGAAACTGAGTATAGTGTTAAACAGATGAGGTGAGTGCCATTCATTCATACCAAGAAAAATGTGCGTAAATATTTAGATCATTTTTTACGAACACATGAGCCCATGAAAAATGCTCGGTGCGCACTACTGTGCACTGTGTACTACTGTAATACTATCCTATCTATCTATTGATCGCCGATTTTATGTGGATGACCCAAAGTGTCTCGACATCAATGTCTTTGTGCTGATTCCTTTCGGTCTGGAGTGGTGAGCTTTGTTTTTTACCATTTGAAGAATGGGGCAGTTACTAGTACCTATAATTATTTTAATATGCTGTCGAATTTATAATATATTTATATGGCCCTTCAGGCCTGACCCAAAGTTATTCTCGTGTTGCTTTGCTTATTTTGTATGATAGTCCGAGTGTGAGTCGGAGAGCTGTAGTCCCCCATACCCCGACTCATCCCGTTTATGACAGAGACAAGGACAATCAAACAGGCATCTGGTGGCTTGGCAATAGAAACTACAACAGGATAGATCAGAAAGACAGGTGATGACGAATAAGGACAGCTAATAAGAGGTAAAGATAATTAAGGACAAATGTACCTAAGTTTGATGATGCCCTGCCGTCGGGAGACTTTCCAAGCTGGACCTTCCAGAGACAAATCTACGTCTACATGATTGTCTTTGGTTGCTCGGCCTAGGGAAATCTAGAAACAACAACATAAATAGCAACACATACAGGCAATAGACAACATCAATATAGGAAACTAGTTGAGTTCCCGGCCCTGCCCAGGATAAATCGATTTATTAGTTTCAGTTCTGGGTGATCATTATGGACCTGCTTCATTTTGCTTGTTCCTTTAGCTTTATTTTAATTTTCTTTGTTTGTTTTTAGATACGTTTTACTGCTCTCCCTTTGCGCGTTGACGTCCTGCGCGTCCCGCCAGCATCCGTCAAATGGCTATGATTTGCGCACGGGTTAGTTTGTTTGTTAGTGAACACATCGCAGGAAATGATAACGTCATGTGTTAATGGAAAAGAAATATTATAATGGAAGCGCATATCTGTACAACATGTACGGATATGGACAGTGCATATCCGTACAACGCACACAATTCGATGACGTAGAACACACACCGGAATACTATATTACTGACCCTGTTAATTTGCATAGTTTTTTAAAATATGAATCGGCTTAGTAGCAAAACAATCCGTCTTCTGCTCAGAGATTGCGTGATCTGCGCTAATAATATACTTGAGTGTACGTCAATCACCAATGTCTACCCCAACCCCTTTTCGCCTGATTAGCCAATCTGACTACCGCCCATTTATACAAACTGACTAGACCCTCACATCCCCAGGTCCATCTGACTATTCCATGTGTTGTCACTTTAAATTCGTGAACACCATACCAAGTTTTGTTTCAGCATACCTCATGGCAAACCTTCACCAGTCCTGCTTTTTGGTAAACATGTTGTACGGATATGCACTGTCCATATCCATACAACATGTTGTACGGATATACACTTCCTATTATAATATTTTCCTGGGCATATTGAAAACACAAAACTGTACTTTTTGGCCCTGCAGCGTCAATCTCCCAATTCCAGACCCTTTCCTTTTCCTAGCCTAGGCACATTGAGAACACACAAAGTTTCATACTTGATAGTCTAACTCAATCTCATCATTCAAACCAGTCCTAACCGGAAGTTGTTTTGTGAGTGTGATACAGATTCCTGAACCAATCTCAATTACATTTGCTGAAAAAATAGATCGAACGCCAAAGTGTTGCAACTTTGAAACTAATACAAACGTTCTGCGAGTAATTAATTATTTTTGTATTTTCTGTGCCGGGGACACGACGCCAGTCTATACTAAGTGCTGTATAAAATCTGAGGGCCACCGAATCAGCATTAACAGAGGAGTAGCGAAAGGCGCGCTGCAATTGTCGTAAAGTTTCATTTTTATCAATAAAGATATGGGGGGGGCAGTGTATGCATGATAATATATTCGTATGGTGTATGTGTTTGGTGGGGGGGCGGGGGGGGGGGGGGGGTGGCATACTGGTCCCTGCCATAGTCACGTAAGTACTTTGTACTTTTGACTTGGACACTTTTACAATACTGCTAGAAATGTTCCTTTCCAACTCACCAGAGTTTTCCTTTGCTCAATTACGACCAGGTGAAAAATGACATTTGTACCTCATGTTCCTCACTTGTTTAGAAACTAGCATGAAAATGGCAGTGACACATCTGTTTTGGAAGGTTTTTGTCTGCTTGGTCATTGTCACGATCGAGTGAGCGAGGATCAATAATTACGGGGAGAAGGGGGTATAGAAGATTAACTCACGGCAGACAATTAATGGAAAGCGTGGAATGTTGTGAGTTGGGGATTGGACGAGGCAAGATCTGTGTGCTTGCAAATCACTGTACACAGAGAGTCCTAAGGGAACGGACGTTTGAGAGAGCCCAGAGGGCGAACATAAGGGGAGCAGTCGGAAGACTCGTGAGAGTATTTTTCCAGTGATGACTGGTAAGGATTGATAACTATAAGGATTGATAATTGTGATGATTGATGTACTATATTCTTCTATGACCATGATGTAAATAAGTTATATGTGAGGAATGTGAAAGTCATTGATTACTGTGTATAGAGATGTGCGCAATGAGCGATAGATGTAAGTTAGGATCATGGATTCGTAGAAAGTCTGAGTACTGTGTAATACGGTGGAGGTGTGTTACCGTAGAGAAGTACAGATGTGTGGTGAGTGAAATGTGGACTGTTGTGTGTACGCTTGATGGTTCGTAGTGAGTGGTGAAGTGGATAGTAATTGTATGGTGTTATAGAGATGTAATGTTATTCTTATAGGTGCCGAGGTCGGGCAGTGAAGCTACCCGCGGTGGAGAGACTAGTGCAGGGGATAGGCCAGCATAAGGGAGATGCATGGGTTGGGCAGAAGGCTACCCACAGGCCAGCAGGAGTGAAGCTGTCGCGCAGGACAGCGAGGGCCCATTAGTCGTGGCAGCCTGGCCACAGGCAGGGACGTATGAATTGAGATATTGATGTGATATGAAGATATTGATGTGATATTAAGATATTGATGTGAGATTAAGATATTGAGGTTAGGTGGAGCAGGAGCCAGTAAGATAGGCCGCAAGTAGTACATACATTGATGTGAGGCTGAGGCCGGAGTATATTTTAGAAAAGTAACTATCGGGTTGTGGACCCGGAGAGAGAATTAATGTTGGGAATAATGACCATTGGATGGTATTTGGATTGAATAATGTAACGTATGTAATTGCACGTATATCTTTATCTTTATGTATAATAAATGTGTGAGTCTGTTTGGTTGTTCTGTTAAGTGTTATACTTGTTCGTTTGTGATTGTTGTCCTGTCATAATCAGTACTCTCCCAGTCTGGGATTTGTTACAGTCATGTCTGTGCAGAATTCTGGATTTAAATCAAGTCCTTAGTCTTTTAAATGTTTGATAACTTTCTGTGTCAACCAATTTCAATGTCTGATGTTCACACAGACAGACACACACACATGCTAGTGTAAGAGATGACGTTTGTCACAAGAATCAGCACGTTTGTCTGGTGATAAAGCATGGCAGAAACCTAATGCATGTGGAATCTCATACAGTAGGCTACACCTCGAATCCAATGAACTCGGGCTCAAAGAACACCTTGCACTCAACCAACAGAGAAAAATCCCTGTTTTTTTTCCTTCACTGACTTTATTAAATATCTTTTATCGAACAAACTAATCTCAGACCCACCCTCGGTTCCAACGAACCAGGAGTGTAGGCAAGCTCACAATAAATTGCTTGTCTACCTAGAAATCTAGTTGAAATTCGAAATTCAAAAGGTCTGCTGTCGGCTGACAAGAAATAAATAAGTGTACCGTAGGCTATGTTATGCCATGTAATAGGGGTAGGGCAAGGTGTGGACACACAGGGAGAAAATTATGAATAGAGAGAGAGGGGAGGGGGAAGGGGTGACAGCCATCGAAAAGCCAACGCGTGGGAGAACATGATACGGGATCAAAGAGACAAAGCCCCCTGTCACCAGCAGAATTCGGTGTTTGGGCAATAGAGCTCACGGTGTGTAGGAATTCACAGGCCGAGATCCAGTGAGTAGTATTTGATGTGATCGGACCCTTAGGTTAAAAGGTGGTATTTTGGGGGTTAGTGGAGTCACGCCCTGAGGCGGTAGGTTGTGATAGAAGGAGTGAGAATGTGATGGGAATAGAGAGAGAAGGGGGGTGGGGAGAAGGGGTGTGGGAGAGAGAGGAATGAGTTTTTATTACTTGTAAAGCGCATTGAGCATTTATTGGAAATGCGCTATATAAATGTAATTTATTATTATTATTATTATTACTAAGAATGCACGGAGATGTGAACTCATGGAGCACGCGTTTAGGAAGGGGAAGCTCCACGGGGTTATTTCTGCTATAAAAGGGTTGATTCGCCACATTTTAATTAGAGACGGCTGTAGGCATTGCACAGTGAGGCGCTCTCGGCTCATTCTCCTGAGTCTGAAGTAGGAGACGAAACATAGACAACAGCTGAAGACAAAAGAGCTAACGTAAAGAACTAGCTGTTCAACACCTTGTCGTACCGGGCCAAGGGTACGAACCACGTCATCTGGATTCGTGCTCGCTATACGGTGAGCGCAGAATGATAAGGTCCAGTGATTAGCCAGTGAAGGCAGGGCTGCCCTGACAGAGAAGAAATCCACTGTCAGCTATAAGGACTAACTCCCCGAGTGCGGAGATCTCGTTCGACAGGATTGATCGTGTAGACATCTAAGGAACCTTTACCCGAGTGTAGTGGATGAAGGCAGTAGCTATAGTGTTGTGATTAATAGAGTAGCAAGGAATGTGAGGAATTGTTAAATATCCATGTCCAGTAGTTCGACATAAATACTAGTAAGGAATTGTGCTGTATAAGTAGAAGGCCATAACGGCTGCAAGTTCAGATGTATAACATATTTGCTTGAATTTATATGTGTGGTTGCGAGTTATAATTAGAAAAGTGCTAGTTAGTTAATT
This sequence comes from Onchidella celtica, assembly GCA_963931925.1. Classification (NCBI taxonomy): domain Eukaryota; kingdom Metazoa; phylum Mollusca; class Gastropoda; order Systellommatophora; family Onchidiidae; genus Onchidella; species Onchidella celtica. The sequence continues at coordinate 1,050,441 of OZ007581.1, forward strand.
GGAACTATACCCTGGATGCTATATGATTACTATTATGTATTATGCAGTCAGAATTGTCATATTGTAATAATAAGGCCCCTCAGGCCTGACTAAATATATAACTTGTGTTATTTGAGTGATTATGGTATGCCTGTGCAAGTGTGAGTTGTTGGCCTCTTGAACAGTGGAAGGGTTATCTTCGCCATATCCCGACTCACCTTGCTCTTGACACCCCCGGAACTTGAATAGTGGGAGGGAAGGGTAAAGAGTGGTTGTAGGCCTATAGTCAAGCAATGCGGGGCAGAGGGAAGGGTAAAGAGCGGTTGTAGGCCTATAGTCAAGCAATGCTGGGCAGAGGGAAGGGTAAAGAGTGGTTGTAGGCCTATAGTCAAGCAATGCTGGGCAGAGGGAAGGGTAAAGAGTGGTTGTAGGCCTATAGTCAAGCAATGCTGGGCAGAGGGAAGGGTAAAGAGTGGTTGTAGGCCTATAGTCAAGCAATGCGGGGCAGAGGGAAGGGTAAAGAGTGGTTGTAGGCCTATAGTCAAGCAATGCTGGGCAGAGGGAAGGGTAAAGAGTGGTTGTAGGCCTATAGTCAAGCAATGCTGGGCAGAGGGAAGGGTAAAGAGTGGTTGTAGGCCAATAGTCAAGCAATGCTGGGCAGAGGGAAGGGTAAAGAGTGGTTGTAGGCCTATAGTCAAGCAATGCTGGGCAGAGGGAAGGTTGTGGGTAGAGGGGGGATTGGCTTGTGTAGAATTGGCTCCAACGAACTTTTAAAAATGACCGAACTAGTTCGTTGAGTCCGAGTTCTTTACTGTATTTTACCTGAGGCTTGATTGTTTAATAACATTCTTGTATAAAATGGGGTAGTTGAATGAATTTGGTTGGAATTCACTACTTAACGGTTCAGTAATAGTATTTCTATGAAATAGTTTACGATCAAATGATCTGCGTACAATTCACAAGGTTGAGGAATTGGTGTGAAGTTTACATTCCTAGATCTAACACATTTCTGTGATGAAATTACATCAAATAGACCATGCTGTAGTCAAAGGAATTACACAACAAAAAAACAGCCTACAACAATACTGTGTGGTGACAGATTCATAAATTGACAATGACTAAAGGCCTAAACTGGAGTATGTTATGAGATTATGTGAGACCTGTAATGGATTGGAGGACGAATTTCACGTGTTACTAACTTGCAAAAAATTCAAAGATATAAGGAAACAGTTTTTACCGTCTTGGCTTCTTGTTAGACCAAGCATGTTTAAGCTTATACATTTTCTGTCGTCGATGTACGATAAAGAACTACATTCGTTTGCACTGTTTTGCCATAAAGTTCTAAACGAATACAATAATGTCGCTTTGTGACTTCTCCTGGCGAAGTCTGAAAACTAAATTCACCTTCGAGTGAAAGAATAAATTATAGTGATATTTTCAATTGTAATAAATTTACAACAGATAAAGATGAGGAGGGATCGGTTATGTAGGGGGGGGGGGGGGGGGGGGGGGAGGGGGGGATTGAAAATGATGACTGTTGCTGGCAATTACAAGCTGTATTTGATTGTATACTATAATAAGTAAGTGTATAAATGCTGCAGGGAGCGGAGAGAGTGAACGACCATGCATTTTGTCTGTTTGTTTGTTTGTTTAATGTTTTCTAAGATTGTTCACATGATTCTTGTGTGTTTTTGAATTGGCCGCCAGGCCTATAATAAACTAAACTTTAAACTTGTGTCAAAAGTGACGATGCAATATGACCCTTTCTTTTAAACTTTAATTTGGTGGTTCTAACAATAAATTTACCAAACAAATTCCTTCAGTTGTCCTCGTTGTGATATGCCATGACATTTTAATCACATTTCTTGTCTGTCAGCCTGAACTGAATTATAATCCATTTCGATAAAGTTCACTGTTATGTACATCATTTGACACAAAAGCTGTCTGCTGCTGGCCAGGCCATCTAACAGCAATGTACAGCCAAATACATAACCAGATGAAACTTGTTTGAAGTGCAGTAAAGTTTGTTGTGAAGTATTAACACTGCAGGAACCAAAACAATAACTGGTCTGGTCTATTTTTCTGTCAAACATGACACAGGTAGACTTTGGGGAGTTGCTGATAGAACTGTCTGTAGTTTAAAACAATAGAACCGTTACAAAATGACACAATTCTATAATTAGACACGATTTAAGTCCAGAAACCCAGTACATTTGCTCACTTTGAACACAGCTGTTTGGTCATAGTCATGCCCCAGATGTTGGCCATCAACCATACATGTAAGTATGTTCTGGTCTTACGGGTCATGAAATGCCTAACACAGATATGAGTGTCCAGGTTGTAGACTTACCTCCCTGGATCTCATCAAATATCTGACCAGTCGCCCCCGCAGCACAGCCAAGGTCTGACTGTCAAAGTCTGGCATACTGATACCTGCAGGCAAACGCAAACACTAGACAGACTTTTACATGACCATATCAGACAATCTACAACATCAGACCACTGACCCAAACAAGCAATCCAGTCTCCATTGTGACATGCCACACTCACTGATCCAAGCAAACCATCCACAATTTCCACTGTGACATGTCACACTCACTGACCCAAGCTAATGTCCACTGTCTTCATTGCAACATGTCAGACTGACTGATACAAGCAAACAAACCATCCACAGTTTCCACTGTGACATGTCACACTCATTGACCCAAGCAAATGTCCACTGTCTTCATTGCAACATGTCAGACTGACTGATACAAGCAAACAAACCATCCAGTCTCCACTGCCCTGGGTACTTGCACCTCAGCTTGAGAATAATTTTCCAGGGCTGAAATGTGATGAAATTCCAGGGCTTCTTTGGTACTTGAAAATTTGAGGAAATTTACTTGTTTATTTACTTTTGTTCAGATTTTTGGTCCACTTGACTAATGCTGCACTGATGTTTTTACCAGGGTCCACACAACTTCATTATTGTAAGGACTCACAACCCCCCAAAAAATTAAGGGCCTATGGACGAACAAACAATGCAAGCAATAGGCAGCCATCAAACAAACTGTCAGTTTCTGTATCTAGAGTTCAAGCATTGTAAATCCACATTGACAAGTTCAGTTCACTGACAGATGCTCTATTAAAAAAGCCTTATTCAAGTCGATTAACATTATAATTTGCAGTTCAATCCTCCTGACAGATTAAAAGTTCCTTGCACCAAGGCTATCAGCGTTATGAGTGCCCAGTCCTCCCGACACATGTTTCTTTAAAAGTTTCTTGCATCAATGCAACCTAATCAATGCCAGTATTACTATTAGAATGCTTGTGTGTATGCAATTCAGTCCTGACAGGTAGTCCTTCAGAGGTTCTTTGTATCAAGTTAATTAACATTACCATCTAATCCTACTGCTTTCAAAACCGCCAGTTCCACAGCAAGAACTATCTAGATCTACTCATCAGATACAAAGCATTCAACCTTCTCTATAAAACAAAAAAAAATTTAAAAAGCCCCTAGGGAAGAACACTGAGCCAGAATGTCTAAAGCACCAGCTTTTGTTTCACAACTATCCTCAAATCAACTAGATCTAGATCCAGAGTTAAGCTCATCCTGATTGATTTAATGCTAGATATTGGCCGTCAGTTGTGACGACAAACCCATATTACATAAACCAAAAAAGGTTTTCACACGGGCGTTCGCGCCTCCCTTGGACGCTTGACCCATGTAGAGTCCATCCCTTCTTCATTCTCCTACTAGTACAAGCAACACTCGTATCAGCCAAGTCCAACTTATCACAGCATTTTGGCGTAACATTTTTAATCGACGCTCACTGACCAAATGAGTAGTTCGACACCTTTGTACTGTAGCCACACTGGTGCCTACCGCTGCTACTCCTATTTCCGCAAAAACGATTCAATGCGTATTGCGTAGTTTTAAAAAAAGGGGGGAGGAGGCTTGGGGGCAAAGCACATTTGCTCATGCCTGCAACCCTTCAGCCGTTTCTCTCTACCGCGAGCATGCACACACACACACACACACACACAATGCCGGACCGAGTAGAATCAGTGGTACAAGTTAGCAAACTGACAAGGGAATCACAAATAAGAATGAAAAAGTGCAATAAACAATAATAATGATTTTTTTAAAAATGCATCGATCAGCCCCTGTGATGTATAATATATGGCGATGACCGCCTGAGTTGCAGAGATCAGCCCCCGTGATGTATAATATATGGCGATGACCGCCTGAGTTGCAGAGATCAGCCCCTGTGATGTATAATATATGGCGATGACCGCCTGAGTTGCAGAGATCAGCCCCTGTGATGTATAATATATGGCGATGACCGCCTGAGTTGCAGAGATCAGCCCCTGTGATGTATAATATATGGCGATGACTGCGCCTGAGTTGCAGAGATCGGCACTGCCAGCAGAATAAAATTTGCGAAATCTTACACTAGTGTACACTATAAGGCGCCCCCCCCCCCCCCCCCCCCAAAAACCCAACTCCAAATTGGCTTCATTACTTGGTACCGTATAAAATTTTTCGCATTACACATAAATATTTACAACAGTCATCAGGTGTGCATTCAACAATCTCAATAAATTTTAGGACGCGCCCAGGATCCACACGCGAAAAGATGCTGGGTGACTTAAGGACAGGTCACACTGACAGCAAAGCGGTGGCAAGAGAAGCAAAGCCAAGTGAAAACACGACGTGCCCACACCAGAAACGAGGTGAAACAGGCAAAGCAATCCAAGTCCTTAAATTTTCATTTCAATTGGAAATGAATTGGAAAAGATTGGCATTGTTTCTTCTCATTGATGAGGAAACTCCAAAAAAGAAAGAAAGTTATGGGTGCATCCAATTAACCAAATGCGTTCAGATTATGTAGAATTTCACCACTTGACTGGAGATCTACTTGATGACCAAAGCGGATTTGTCTGCCAATTACTTTCGAATGAGTCGTGATTCCTTTTTCTATCTGCATGAAATGATCTAAGATAAAATCAGCAGAAGGACCTCCAACTTCCCAAAGCCTGTCCCGACCATCGAGCGTCTTGCTGTAACTCTGAGTGTAGCCTCTTAACAACTGAATGTGTGTAGCCGCGGTGTGATCTTCTCACCCAGTGTTTATACTCAAGCGATGGCAGCGAAAGTAAATCGGCCTGGATTTCTCACCGCTTCGCTTCATTTTGCATCACTATTGGTGTGGTCACTCACATCTTTACTACTGTGAAATGTCCCACTTACTGCCTCAGACAAACCATCTACAGACTCCACCGTGGCATGTCACAGTCACTGACACAAGCAACCGTCCACAGTCTTCATTGCAACATGTCACACTCACTGACAGAAGCAAACAAACCACCAGTCCCCAATGCGACATGTCACACTCACTGACCTAAGCAAATAAACCACCCACTCTCCAAGGGACATGTCACACTCACTGACCGAAGCAAACAAACCACCCACTCTCCAATGCGACATGTCACACTCACTGACACAAGCACACTCTCCAATGCGACATGTCACACTCACTGATCTAAGCAAACAAACCACCCGCAGTCTCCACTATGACATGCCAAAAATAACAACTAAACAAACACCATCCTACTACCTGGCCGCACTCACCTGTCACGCTGTCCACCAACACTTGCCACTTTGGCATCTCCTGTTCTAAATGTCGAATCTCTCGTTTATTCCGCCTGTCCACCAAGGCCAGCTCTAATCCAAGACAAAGAGAACAGACAGATACAGAGAAAAATACATGTACCAGCAAACTCTCCACACACCAGGACAGTGGGACACTGGTCAACACTTGAGCTAACACACTAGCAATGTCTGCCAATGTCTTACTTTATCATGCTGTTCTACAGCTCAAGTGTTGTGATTCCAAAAGTTGTAAACTTGTATTTAATGTTCAACATGTAGATTTGATGTGACCAGAAGTCAGGACAGGACTGTGTGTCAGTTGACTGATCACTTCAGCCAACCAAAAACTTTAAGGTTCAATGTGTGAACAACACTGATCAGCATCACAAAAACATGAAACTAGGAGAAATAAGTTCAAATTTTGAAGTCCACAACTTTCCCATGGCAAATGAAACGCTAATATTTAATAACACCCCTCGCCCCCACCCCAACGAGGGAAAAAAACACCCATAAAACAAAGAAAAGTTTGCCTTACCTTGTTCTATAGTGTCATCTGTGCCTTCCCTGTCAACAAACAGACAGACATGAAATCACACACAGACCACAGGTATGGAGAAACTCTTTGACACAGATCAAACTCAGAGAGAGAAAGAGAGAAGAAATGAAGAAAGAGAAATACAAAAACCGGATACTTTAGTTGGCTGCCGGTAATAGGCTGGAGGCGCCCGCGGTCGTTGGGCCGTGACGGTGATCGCGGTTACTCATCGGTCAGCGAGCGCCGTAGAATGGACGCTGCAAAGCGCGTTTTTTTGTACTTTATCGGGGAGATATTACACTAACAACGTTTGGTTCAGCGATTAATTGTTAGTGGGTAGCAGTAGACAAAAATGCTGGTAGTGTAAGATATCGAAAGAAAAATACTTAAATATTGATTGGTTTAGTTGTGGTAGGTAGTTAAAGTTGACCCTATTTCAGTGCCGACACTGTTGTTAGATATGACATAATAAAGATCCATAATTCGGTAACCGCCAGTCGGTTCCCGTTCAAATTTACAACATATGAAGTAGACACATGTACAAGCTTTCTCACCAAGTGACTTTTTTGCCGCAGCTTTTATAATGCGTACAGGTCAATTTAAACAGCTACGTGTGGTCACATGGCATATTATGTCGCCCTTAGCTTGCACTTGCCGTCTCCTGGTAAGAATGTTTGCGCATTAATTTTCTTTTACTTGGAACAGCTTATTCATGTACACTAAATACAGTTTCGAAGTGCCTCACAAGTTGGTTCATTGTTGTGTGGAGGGGTCGGTCTCTGAATTTTCATTTGGCCGCACTTTAGGTCAGGGTTTGACTGTGCAGCTCAGTGATGGAGCTACTTGCAACAGATGGATTTTCATGATAAATTCTAGTTTACGAAAGTCATCATTGATGCCACATACTTTTTTTTTTTTGAGTTTGGCGATAGCCTGGTGGCTACTCGCACTACCTTGCTCACCCAGCAACCGAACCCGAATGTTATTGTCTTATATAGTATAGTATGTAGATCTAGTGGTGTTCTACAATGTACTGTTCTGGGAGTGTTTTGTTGGGCAACATCCTCCTGTATGTCACATTGTAATTGTCTATCAGAGTTTGAAATCCAGAGAGTGATTTTGTGTGGACGGGTTTAGTGTATGAGATGGCTCTGTGAACTTGACTGAAAGAGCTGTTGAGATAGTCGAATGTCATTTGCACTGTACATGCCTCCTCGATGATGAATGGGGTTTCGTGTATGCGTTTTTGCCTGAGTGACAATCTCTTCAGTGAGGCTCAGATTCTTATGGCAGTGGTTATCAATAAATGACCTGCTGCTATAATAAGCATATGGTGAGATTCTGTGTGTTTTGAGAATTCCATCGAAACAGGAAGCAAAAGGGTCAGAGTTTGAGGTGAGCTCAGAGGATATGCGGAAGAGCAGATCACATCAGCGTGAATAGTCCTGCAGGTAGGATAGCGGCGAACGTGGATGGCAATCACGGTAGCTCCACTCCATGTTCCCCTAATAAATTTCATCATGCGGCCGCGTGTGTTACATCGGACAACGGAGGCGGACAGTATTCTAAGTGTCCCAGTTGTGAGAAATTGTTATCTTCCGGTGTTTTACCTTGTGGGAGAAAGATTCCCGTTATAAATTCATGTCATACAGGAGGTGGTCTTAGGGTTTATCCGGGGTTTGTTGGGGACGAACCGGTCTCGGTTTTGCGGGATACAGGATCTACCGTTGTGGGGGTGCATAGAGACTGCATTCGGGATTCGCAGCTTACAGGTGAAACTGTCCCGTGCATTCAATTTTCAGGGGCCATTGAGAAATTACCATTGGCAAAGATAGTGATTGATACGCCTTTCCTTAGCGGGGAAGTCGAAGCAGTCGTTGGTTGTTTTCCAGGCGCCCAGCTCATCATTGGTAATGTGTCTCGGGTAGTTTCCCCTTCCGAAGTGAATGTGCAGGCATGGTCACAATCAAAAGGTGTTGACTTTTGTGCCGCAGTCGAGACACGTCGACAGGTAGGTGATGGGAGTAAAATTAGACCTTTGGCAACGCCAGCGGTCAACCTGGATATCACACCAGAGCGCTTGGCGAGATTACAGAAGGAGGATCCATCATTGAGTCCATGTTTTGGGGAGGCGCGAACAGAGAAAACGAGGAAATATAAGAACGGTTCATCGTCCTTTGTTATCCAGGCGGGCATTCTGTTCCGAAAGTATGTTACGGTGGCTTCCATTTTGAAGCAGGTCGTTGTGCCAGCGTTGCTAATTGCAACAGTATTGCACTTGGCACATGATGTCCCATTAGCGGGTCATATGGGGATAGCTAGAACCAGAGAAAGGGTTCTTAAGAATTTTTATTGGCCATCCGTCCACAGAGATGTACGATTGTATTTAAGACGTGCAGTGCATGCCAAAAGACGATGCATAAGGGTCGTACACCCCAGGCTCCTCTTCAAAAGATCCCCACGGTTTCGGAACCGTTTAAAAAGGTTTCGATAGACCTTGTTGGGCCCATTCACCTAGCTACCGATAGGGGGAATCGATTTTTCTTAACAGTCATATGTAATGCTACGAGATGGCCAGAGGCGGTTCCTCTTCGGACCATAACGTCTGAGGCAGTCGCGGAAGCGTTGTTTGCAATTTTCGCTAGGGTGGGAATACCGGAACAAATTTTGTCTGATAGGGGTGCGCAATTTACTTCGGAAATGATGAAGGAATTGTTTCGCTTATTTAGCATACAACCCATCACTACCACCCCATATCATCCGCAGGCTAATGGCATGTGCGAGAGATTGAACTCGACGCTAAAGTCGATGCTGCGTAAGGTAGCTGCTGATCGCCCTAAAGATTGGGATAGATATATCCCTGCAGTGTTATTCGCGTATAAGGAGGTACGGCAGGAGTCAACAGGATTCTCTCCGTTTAAAATGTTGTATGGTCGTAGTCCTAGGGGTCCAACCGATGTTCTTCGGGACATGATGACGTCGCCATCATCAGGAGACGATGAGCAAATTTCAGTGTTTCAGTACCTTGTTGATTTTAAGAGAAAGATTATCTTCAGCGCGCACTATGGCAGAAGAAGCTTCTAGTATCGCTTCAAAAAGAGCAAAAAACTATAAAGATAGAGGATCCAAACTAAGAATTTTTAAGCCAGGAGACAAGGTTTTATTGTTATTGCCTACGGATCATAATAAGTTATTGATGACATGGAAAGGTCCTTATGCTATTGAGCGAGTTGTTTCAAAGGTAGATTACGCTATCCACATTGATGGATCAATTAAGGTATTCCATGTTAATATGCTACAGAGATTTTATAAGAGACCAGAGTATCTGTGTGCACAGACGAAACCAGAGGAGAGTGTCTTCTCTATTGCTTGTACGGGGGTCGTAGACCAGTTAGACAGTGACGTAAGCGACACCGAGGCACAGGAAGAGGTACAAATTCAATTGCCGGAGTTAACTCCAACACAAGGTTACAGGGACGTAAAATTTAACCCTGACCTTACGAGTTCAATGAGTAGGGAACTTAAGGCCCTGTTGGCGTCATTCCCGGATGTTATTACAGATTTGCCGGGTCGCACTACGGTGATCCAGCACCAAATAAAGTTGACTTCGGATAAGCCAGTATATCTTAGACCTTATCCGCTGCCTTTTTCTTCCAGAGATAGAGTTATAAAAGAAGTTGAGTCAATGTTGAAGTTAGATGTGATAGAACCATCAACATCGCCGTATTCATCACCCATCGTCCTCGTGAAAAAACTTGATGGATCGGTGCGGTTCTGTATTGATTTTCGAAAATTGAACACTATTACGGTAGGCGATAGGGAGCCTATTCCATTTCAGGAGGAACTAATAGCTTCATTGGCCGGGTCCACGTGGTTTTCCAAGATAGATTTAACGAAAGGTTATTGGGAAATTCCTCTTGCTGAGGAGTCTAAACAATACACGGCTTTCCAAACGCCCATTGGATTATTCCAATTTAAGGTCATGCCATTTGGGTTGGTAAACGCGCCAGCGACGTTTGCAAGAGTAATGAGACTGGTATTGAAGGACATACCTAATGTCGTGTCATTCTTTGACGATATAGCGTGTCATACGTCGACATGGTCTGATCATATTCAGACACTAACAGTAATTTTTAAACGATTGCGTCATTTTGGGTTAACTGCTAAACCCGCAAAGATGTATTTGGCATGTCCAGAGATAGTATTCTTAGGACATATCGTGGGTAGAGGTGTTCAGAGACCTGAAGTAACAAAAATTGACAAATTAGTAGGGTTGCAAATCCCTAAAACAAAGAAACAAGTCAGAAGCTTAGTGGGAATTTTGAATTATTACAGAAAGTTCATTCCAAATTTTTCCTCCTTGTCATCTTCTCTTACTGACCTTACCAAGAAGGGACAACCCGACAAGGTCCAGTGGGCGTCTGTTTGTCAGACAGCATTTGATAAATTGGTGACAGCGTTATCATCATCACCCATTCTGATATTACCCGATTTTCGATCTAAATTTATCCTCAGAACAGATGCGTCGGATTCTGGTGTCGACTCTGGTGTCGGCGCTTGTCTTCTACAGGAGAAGAACGAATGGTTCCATCCTGTATGTTATGTCAGTAGGAAGTTATTGCAGAGAGAAAGAAAGTATTCTGTGATAGAGCGGGAGTGTCTTGCCATTGTGTGGTCCGTCCAGAAATTAGGACGTTATCTGATGGGTCGAGAATTCTGTATCCAGACCGACCACAAGCCACTAACGTTTTTGTCAAAGAATCGTTCGTCCAGCCCACGCTTGTCTGGATGGGCATTGGCTTTACAGCCGTATACGTTCGTTATACAACCAATTCCAGGAACCAGCAATCATATCGCCGACTACCTCAGTCGAGCCTAGGGGAAGAGTTCAGGAGCTTATACATCGGAGGACGGGAACATTGACAGGATCTGTGTGAACGATTCGGCGAACTTAAAATATTGACATTATAAATATTATATGAAGAATGGTTGATAGGTTGATTGTTTTTGATTCTGTATTAGGTATTGTGTTTAGATAGCTATTGATGATGTGATACATATATGCATAGTGCAGGGCATATTGATCCCCATATTTTCCCCTGATTTCGGTATCATATGTGCTATGGGCATTGGTAGGTCATTTTTATGTAGGTATTGCTCACGCTCACTCGTTGACAATCATCTTGATGCGATTTGAAATTAATTGCATTAATTTTTTTGGGGTGGGGGATGATGTCACGAGCGAGTGAGCGGGGATCAATAGTTACGGTGAGAAGGGGGTAGAATAAGTTTAACTCACGGCCCACAAATAATGGAAAGCGTGCATGTTGTGAGTGGGGGGGGGGGGGTCTGCATGAGGCGAGAGCGCTGTACTGACACTCACTGCAAGTTAGAAGGTCCCAAGAGACAGACGTGAATGAAAGCAGTCGGGACATTGTGATGTGTTTTCCAGTGATGACTGGTAGGTTGAACGATGATTGATGTATTATATTCGCCTATGACCATGATGTAAATAAGTATATGTGAGGAATGTGGAAATCCTTGATTACTGTGTATAGAAATGTGCGCCATGAGCGATAGATGTAAGTTAGGTTCATGGATTCGTAGCGAGAGTGAGTACTGTGTAATACAGGGGAGGTGTGTTACCGTAAGATGTGTGGTGAGTGAAAGGTGGACTATTGCGTGTACGCTTCATGGTTTGTAATGAGGGGTGAAGTGAATAGAAATGGTATGGTATTATACCAATGTAATGTTATTTTTATAGGTGCCGGGGTCGGGCAGAGACGCCACCCGCGGTGAGCACAGGGGATAGGCCAGCATCGGGCCGAAGGCTACCCATAGGCCAGTGGAGTGAAGCTGTCGAGCAGGACAGGAGGAACGCATGAGTCGTGGCAGTCTGGCCACAGACAGGGATGTGCATAGAAATGTTAATGTGCTCTTAAGATGTAGTACATGTGATATTGATATACTACTGTGCCATTGAGATACTAATGTGAATTGAACTATTAACGTGCTATGGCCATGTTGAGGTGCTATTGAGAGACTGCGGTGCGAAAGAAATACTAAATGTGTTATTAAGACATTGAGTGGAGAGTCTGAAGCCGAAGTGTCTTTAAAAGTAACTACCGGGTTGTGGACCCGAGGAAGAGTGCTTGAGGGAAGGAGGCCGTTGGACTGCAGTTGAATGAGTAATATAATGTATGTAATTGCATCTTTATCTTTATCTTTATGTTTAATAAATGTGTGAGTCTGTTTGGTTGTTCTGTTAAGTGTTGTACGTGTTCGTTCGTGATTGTTGTCCTGTTATAATTATTACATCTCCCAGTCTGGGATTTGTGACACTTGTGTGTATTTTGTTTTGTCGTGGTCCGTACCGCTGAAAATTATGCTAGTTACATTTATATAGGGTATGTCCTGGCTGATTGTTTCAGTGTGAGGTATGTTTTGGTCAGTTATGTTTGTTTTAGAGAGACTTTTGCTTGGAGAGTCTACAGTGGTGTTTGTTTTTTTTCGGCTGCTGAGGTGAGACGACTGGGATGCAAACTACTTCAGTAGGACACAGCCGTGAGACAGTCGCTGGCTCTGCTGTTTCGTTACAGATGGGGTTGTATTCGCTCCTAATGTTTAAACTGTTTTCAATAGTAGGTCGGAGAATCAAATGAAACTGTGCTTTGTTGACATTTAGCGTCCTGAACTATTTTGTAACATTCTGGACAGATATATTTGGAATGTTTCTCGATATACCCTTCCCTGATACCTAATCGGCAGACAAAAAAACCCCCAAAAAACGTCGCAAGCAATTGATGAACATACACACAAGCAAAAAAATGGTTTTTGGTCTGTTTTTTGTTGTTTTTTTATCAATCAAACACACGTCACAAATGTCCAGAGCAGAAATATGCTTATTTCGTGCATGATTCACGTTATTATTATGTTCAAGCAGTTTATTACGTCACAAGAAAGTCAGTAGTTTGGCCAACTTAACAACAGTAGGTGAGCACGTCACATATAAATTGATATAGCGTTCCAACTAAAGCTGCGGCATTATTGAAATTAGCGCAGACAGATCAGAAATTATTTCTGATCACACAGATGAAAACTGCTAACTGTTTTCGCCGGCCAGTTTTGTGTAATTAAGAATAGTTTATCAGCGATTGGGCACGGGAAAAGTACAAAATATAGGTAATACATACATGCGTAGAAGAAAGACAAAAGCACTTAGAAAGCTGGAATTTGCGCAGACTGTAAGGGAAAGATTGTTGCTAGAGTCTTCATAGCAAGACATCGGGATGGGTTCATGGGGACTGTTGCAAATTTGATATCAAAAGAGTCGAATTTTAACGTGAAAGCGTCTCCCGTTAATTGCTGCCCGTGGAGCGAATCTGACCGCATTGGCCCCAGCGAGCATTCCCGCGCACGAGATTTATGACCGCCAGCCGGCGACAACTAAGAGGCGTGATTTCAAGCATTTTTGTACGCCGTGAAAAAAGCAAACAAACAAAAATTCGTTCCCTGCCCCAACCCTTAATTCAAGACTGTTATGTTGACATCAGCTGTCTGTCTGCCTGTCTCTGTGACAGCTGCATCTACATATCTAGCCAGCCAGTCAGTCAGTCAGTCAAGCCAAATCAATCTGCCAGCCAGTCAGTCACCCCTCACTCATTCAATCAGTCAGTCACTGTGAGTCAATCAGCCTGTTGGCCAGTCAATTAAAATCAGCCATCCTGTAAGTCAGCCAACCAATTAATCAGTCACCCTATCAGTCAGTCACCTATCAGACAACAGAGCCTGTCAGTCAGCTAACCACCCTGTCAGTCAGTCAATCAGTCACCCTGTGAGTCAATGAGTCAGTCAGTCATTCAACTAGATACTTACATCAACTCCTCGTCGTTCATGAAATCTTCAATGTCTGACAAGTTGAGAATGTGGTCACCCCGAGGCATGGGCTGGACGGTCTGGTCGGGCAGCAAGTGGTACTGTTTCATCAGTAGCCAATGGCACTGGAGAGTCTTGGGCGTACGTGCCGGGTGGAACACATCCGGCTGTTGTTGCAGAAGGTTCTGGAAACTTTCTAGTGTGGGTTGGCTGGTCTGAGACAGTAAATAGACGAAATTATTCCAAGGGCCAGCACTGAATGCTGACGACGACGATGACGACAACAACAACAACACTGAATGTTATAAAAACCTGTGACCATCTCTCAGCATCACCACACACAACATCAACAATTTACATTTACCTTAAAACAATAGAAACAAATGACCTCAAGTGTTGCTGGTTCTCAATTCTCTACTGCCCGGGCAAAAATTGAAATTAATAGATTAAAAATTTATCCATATCACACCTACCCCCCCAACAACAAAATTTATTATTCATTATGAAATATATATTATTATTAATAAATATTCAAATATTATTTGAGTTGTGAGTTGTGAACTGTTGTGAGTTGTGAACTGCGCCTAACAGGCTGCGTTACAATTTGCTCTGAGATAGAGAGAGGTAGAGAGAGAGAAAGAAACAGTGTAGTGTGTTGAGCGATTCTGCTCTGTGGTTGACATGTTCCTTCTGTAAAGCGCATAGAGCATTTTAAATGGATATGCGGCTATATAAATGCCATCCATTATTATTATGATTACTGCCAAGCATTCCATATCTGAAACACATCCCATAGTCCAATGTTCTGTACTTGGAACATTACATAATTTATCAAGAAAATATAATTGTGATTTTCCATGTTAAATTGATACATTTCTACACTCACTTGACCCTTCAAATTAGGTTCTCAAGATTCAGAATTGTTATGTTTGCCAGCGAATATGTGTGTGCGCCTGAAGAAAGGTCCCAGTTGTCGGTACAGCTATTTTCGAGCTAGGGGGTGAAAAGGTCGAAAAAGTCTTGCCTAGTCGGAAATGTACTTCTAGCAGAAAACACAAGTTTAAGCATTTCTAAATAGCACATGAAAAGGATTTTGGAATATTTTATGTTTAAATATTATTTTATTAAATTTGTACAACATGTGAGTCTTCACGAACTAATATTGGAGTGATTGTTGCTAGGGGACCGTGGACTAATTACAAAGCCGTTATAGAGATAATACTGAGTAGTGTTCACTGCTCATCTATAGTTTACCGTGTAACATGCCACGCTCCCCTAAAAACAGCCAAGTCAGAAGTTTTTGGATCTTGTTAGGAGAGCGCAGTATTTTACATAGAAAGCTAGAGCTGAGCAGTGAACACTACTAAGTAGTTTCCCTATTTGCCTTTGTAATAAAACTACGCTCCCCCAACAATATCCAAAAAAGTCTGTCATGGGAGGGAGAAAATTACCTGCCACTAATAGGGTCAAAGCTGTTTTTCTCAAAAGTTTGTTTTTGCCCCCTGTCTTACAAAATATGTCATATCTTCAAAACTACTTAAGATATTGGAAAAATTTTTAAAGCAACGTGTTCAGCATTGAATTTTCTAGAAGAATATGCCCTTATCTCAAAATCCAAAATTTGAGACAACTGGGACCTTTCTCCAGGTACACACACATATATGTGTGGGCATTATAGGGTTAACCCATTCACTGACCCCAGGTCACTCATAATCCAGGTCATCGCTCAACATTCATCCATCATCCATCATTCTTCAAACAACCCCCCCCCCCCCAACTCTGTTCTAGGCATCCACATAAGAGAGACCACACCAATTACTTACAGAAGAAAATGTGCCCAAAAGTTTCTCTTCCGCATTGCTGTAGAGTGCCTTCCCCTGTATGGTGGCCACCGTGTCAGAGTGCAGTTGCTGCGCTGCTTCCATTGCCATCCTGAACACAACAACAACAAAAATAACATCAGATATTATTTGTCTGTCAGTGCAACCATGGGTGAAAGCAACCGAGGGTTCAGAAAGCTGAAAACCAACATTTGCAAAGGTGTCCATTCCTGACACTGAAATTGTCCATGACATCCAGACTTGGCAGCAAACATTTAGCTCACATCACTTGTTCTTTTTTCAGTCTCAGTCCTGCCCTACTTCAGCCAGCAGCTCAACCATTATTGTCCATACAGTCTCAGTCCTGCCCTACTTCAGCCAGCAGCTCAACCATTATTGTCCATACAGTCTCAGTCCTGCCCTACTTCAGCCAGCAGCTCAACCATTATTGTCCATACAGTCTCAGTCCTGCCCTACTTCAGCCAGCAGCTCAACCATTATTGTCCATACAGTCTCAGTCCTGCCCTACTTCAGCCAGCAGCTCAACCATTATTGTCCATACAGTCTCAGTCCTGCCCTACTTCAGCCAGCAGCTCAACCATTATTGTCCATACAGTCTCAGTCCTGCCCTACTTCAGCCAGCAGCTCAACCATTATTGTCCATACAGTCTCAGTCCTGCCCTACTTCAGCCAGCAGCTCAACCATTATTGTCCATACAGTCTCAGTCCTGCCCTACTTCAGCCAGCAGCTCAACCATTATTGTCCATACAGTCTCAGTCCTGCCCTACTTCAGCCAGCAGCTCAACCATTATTGTCCATACAATTCTTCAGAGAAAATTTACCAGTTTCCTACACTCTTCTTATTTTAGTACTGATCATAATCCAAATGTCCTGAATCAGTCTTTCCAATAAAAGTCAAACTACAAATGTCCTGTCAGAGTCAATACATATTTTCCTGTAATATAACCGGCTGGCCAGTGCCCCCCCCCCCTCCCCCAAGTTTTTACAGTTTTGAAAGGAAAAATGGTTCAGGAATAGCTATAAATAATAAATGATAATCTTCAGATGTCCACTGACCCAGTTTGAACATAAGGCCAAGGTGTGAGTTTTGCAGGCACATTTTAGTACTGTACATATATTACACATGTTCACTCAACCTGCCTGTTCTTCACTTAAAGCCGGCATCATGTATGCTGTCAGCAAAGGCTTGTTGTCACAGAGTACATGCATTGGCCGTGTCTCGCACGGCATTCCTAAGTGTCACTTTTAGTTCACGCATGACTGACTCGCTGGGCGGACCTGGATGCAGTGGTAACCACGGTAATTTGCTTTGTCACGGCCCGTGGACAAGACCCGTGTCAGCGTCATTTTACTGTGTTTAAATAACTCCCCTCGGTCTAATATTTTCTTACCTCAGTGTTATACTTGACAAAAATTTGCAAAATGAAAGAACTCAACTCTACTTGCACGCAAATTTAAACATTGTAGCTGCGATAGGAACAAATCTAGAGAGGTCAAAAGTCAGACAATTTTCAGATTTTCAGCTGTACTTAGTCTTTTGTTTGAGGATGAATTA
Source organism: Onchidella celtica (assembly GCA_963931925.1). Classification (NCBI taxonomy): domain Eukaryota; kingdom Metazoa; phylum Mollusca; class Gastropoda; order Systellommatophora; family Onchidiidae; genus Onchidella; species Onchidella celtica. Next base: position 1,067,862 of record OZ007581.1, read on the forward strand.
ATTAAATCTCTAACGTTAGTATGCTCTGTAACTTCATGAGTGAAGTCTACAAACATACATACAATACAGCTTAGCAAGTCTGATCTTCTCTTCAGTTTTTTGTGCCAAGTTATTACAAACTTCCTGACATGATCTGTCCCAAATTTATCTCTGTGCACCAAACCGCCTATCAGAATTCCAACAGAAGATGATCAGTAATGACATTCGCATGTTTCAAGCATAAATCTGGCATTTTAGAATGCGACTTCAGTTTTGTGGTTACATTTGCCTTGTCACAACATTGACAGCACAGCGTACAAAAATGCTCGAAATCTCCCCTCTTAGTTATCGCCGGCTGGCGATCATAAATCTCGTGCACTGGAATGCTCACCGCGGTCAGATTCGCTCCACGGGCAGCAATTAACGGGAGACGCTTTCATGTTAAAATTCGACTCTTTTGATATCAAATTTGTGACAGTCCCCATGAACCCATCCCGGTGTCTGGCTATGAAGACTCCAGCAACTATCTTTCCGTTACAGTCTGTGCAAATCCCAGCTTTCTACGTGCTTTTGTCTTTGTTCTGCGCACTTATGTTTATTGCCAATATTTTGTACTTTTTATGTGCCCAATCGCTGATAAACTATTGTTAATTACACAAAAATGACCATCAAAATCAGTTAGAAGTTTTCATCTGTGTGATCAGAAATAATTTTTGATGTGTCTGCACTAATTTCATTAACTCCACAGCTTTAGTTGGAACGCTATATCAATTTATATGTGGCGTGCTTACCTATTGTTGTTATGTTGGCCAAACTACTGACTTTCTTGTGATGTAATAAACTGCTTGAACATAATAATAACGTGAATCATACATGAGATAAGCATATTTCTGCTCTGGACAGTCTGTGACGTGTGTGTGGACAGTCTGTGACGTGTGTGTGGACAGCCTGTGACGTGTGTTTGGAAGATTTAACATCACAAAAAAAAACATAAAAAAAACCCAAAAACCATTTTTTTTTGTGTTCATCAATTGCTTGCGACATTTTTCTTGTCTGCCGACTAGATATCAGGGAAGGCTATATCAAGAAACATTCCAAATATATCTGTCCAGAATGTTACAAGATAGTTCAGGACGCTAAACGTCAACAAAGCACAGTTTCACTTGATTCTCCGACCTACTATTGAACACAGTTTAACATTTGGAGTGAATACAACCCCAACTGTAACGAAACAGCATGTACTCTCTGTTCACACAGGCAGCGACTGTCTCACGGCTGTGTCCTACTGAAGTAGTTTGCATCCCAGTCGTCTCACCTCAGCAGCCGAAAAAAAAAACACCACTGTAGACTCTCCAAGCACAAGTCTCTCTAAAAAAGACATAACTGACCAAAATATACCTCACACTGAAACAACCAGCCAGGACATACCCTATATAAATGTAACTAGCATAATTTTCATCGGCACGGATGCTGACAAAACAAAATACACACAAGAATTGAAGCAGACAGAAGATGCGTTAGCACATCCTCTGGGCTCACCTCAAACTCTGGCCCTCTTGCTTCCTGTTTCGATGAATTCTCAAAACACACAGAATCTCACCATAGGCTTTTTATAGCAGCAGGTCATTTATTGGTAACCACTGCCATAAGAATCTCAGCCTCACTGAAGAGATTGTCACTCAGGCAAAAACGCATACACGAAACCCCATTCATCATCGAGGAGGCATGTACAGTGCAAATGACATTCGACTATCTCAACAGCTCTTTCAGTCAAGTTCACAGAGCCATCTCATACACTAAACCCGTCCACACAGAATCACTCTCTGGATTTCAAACTCTGATAGACAATTACAATGTGACATACAGGAGGGTGTTGCCCAACAAAACAATCCCAGAACAGTACATTGTAGAACACCACTAGATCTACATACTATATTATATAAGACAATAACATACGGGTTCGGTTGCTGGCTGAGCAAGGTAGTGCGAGTAGCCACCAGGCTATCGCCAAACTAAAAATAAAAGAGTATGCAGCATCAATGATGACTTTCGTAAACTAGAATTTATCATGAAAATCCATCTGTTGCAAGTAGCTCTGTCACTGAGCTGCACAGTCAAGCCCTGGTCTAAAGTGCGGCCAAATGAAAATTCAGAGACCGACCCCTCCACACAACAATGAACCAAATTGTGAGGCACTTCGAAACTGTATTTAGTGTACATAAATAAGCTGTTCCAAGTAAAAGAAAATTAATGCGCAAACATTCTTACGAGGAGACGGTAAGTGCAAGCTAAGGGCGACATAATATGCCATGTGACAACACGTAGCTGTTTGACCTGCACACATTATAAAAGCTGCGGAGAAAAAGCTACTTGGTGAGAAAGCTTGTACATGTGTCTACTTCATATGTTGTAAATTTAAATGGGAACCGACCGGCGGTTACCGAATTATGGATCTTTATTATGTCATATCTAACAACAGTGTCGGCACTGAAATAGGGTCAACTTTAACTGTGTATTACAACTAAACCAATCAATATTTAAGTATTTTTCTTTCGATATCTTACACTAACAGAATTTGCTTACTGCTGCCCAATAAGAATTAATTGCTGAACCAAATGTCGTTAGCGTAATAACTCCTCGATAAAGTAAAAAAAACAACATATTTTGCAACATCCATTCTACGGCGCTCGCTGACCGATGAGTAACCCCGATCACCGTCACGGCCCAACAACCGCGGGCGCCTCCAGTCTATTATGGTTTACCGTGGCCAACTAAAGTATCCGGTTTTTGTACACCGTGACAGATTCACTTAACCCTCACCCTGCGCGGGGCGGCAAATGTCGGTATTGACCCACAAGCGCTCACGCTGCAGGGGCGGCAAAAGTCGACAAGGTCAAGCTGACCGCGCCACGTGCAAGCCGTATTTTCACGCGTCAGGTCACTGACCTATGTGAGACATAACCACCGTCTTATTGTTCACTGTATCTCTTCTAAATCAAAGGTATTGTGACATGGACATGTTAACCAGTGAACCACTGGTCGGAATCACAAAAACTAAGCTTTCAAAGGCTCTCCTCACACTTTCAAATTTGCAATATATTATCTCATTTTCTCACAAGCTGACCACCATCTGGAGTTGTCTGTATCTAAGAACCAATCAGAAACAAGCTCTGAAATAATCTTTGCCCCAAATGCCCACATTGGTTTATTAGTATGTGTCAATCAGGATGAAACCATTTGAGTCTAGTTAATTAAAATTCACGCGGGGCGTGAGTTGTTTATTTGGCAGGGCCATGAGAAATTGGCTGGTGGCCTTGAACGGTCGCCGCGAATTATTGTTTGCTAGTAAGGAATTGCAAAGTTAAACTATTAGATTCACGCTTTTCGGTTTTAATGTTCGTGATTAAAAGTAAGGGAGTAGGGGTGAGACAAGGTGGGGATAGTTGACATTGTTAAGTATGACTAGACAACCTTTTGCACGTTAACTGGCTGGTAGAATAGTGCAGACTATATTCCTACATTCAAAATGGTGGGGGTTTCGGCCAATGAGATTGCTGAACTAATTTTGCCAGCGGACTAGCCCTGCCGGGTAGTTGGATAGTATAAAACATCGTGTAACGTTGAAATTCATTGAATACAGACGAGAGAAGCATCGTTTCGTGAAGTATCTCCGGTTGGCCAGTACCTGAACTGTGTGGTCTGAAGACTAAAAGTCCTTTGCCATCGGACTGACTGAGTAGAAAGAAAGGTCTGAGTGGACTGACCTTTAAGAGTCCACGCTGCGCTCTTCTGATGTTCGCGCCTACCAGTTAAGCGTGACCAACGGTAACTCATCTTATTCATTAGGTATGATAGAAGTTCAGAGATAGAGAGAAAACCCACAGCATCATAGGAAGTCAGAGAAAACCACAGCTTGGACTCGACGAATGAGCGTATTGTTAGCTTGTGACTCATTATGACACGAGCCCTCTGATATTGATATGAATATTAGAGTGATTACCTGTGTAGAATTATATGTACAAGCTGCTTAAATACCTACAAGCCGATTTGTGCTTCTGTAGGCTTTGAACGTACTGGGCTCACCTAACATTCAGTGTACATTGGGAACCCATATTATTTCTGGAGTTTGCCTGGCGACTGGCCAGTGGCGACTCAACTGCTATTATAGATTAATATCTTGTTACTTATAATATACCATTTGGCTATTGATTGCACACATGGACTCCAACCTGCAACTTAGTTCGGGAGCTGTGGGCGGGCCCAAGCCTATCGGGTTTCGGTTGACAGTTAGGCCGTCTCCATCCGTTCCACCTGAGTGCACTTGGGACCAGTAAGAATTAAAAACTGGCCTGATTTCATCATTTTTACCAAACTTTGAAATTTAATATCTTGATAACCAAGTGACCTACAACAACATGTGACATGTGCAATCAAAGTTTAACATGCGCCCTATAACATAAGACACTGAAAAAGTGAAAAAAATGACGACATGCCACATTCACCCTGCCTCCAAGAAAGGCATGCAAATTATTAAAAAAAACATACAATTTCATATCAAATTAATTATTATTACAAAACGCGAGATATCCCAAACAAACTGTGTCGACTATAAATACAGGCAACCATAGCACTTGACACTGTCAAGTTTCCATTTGCATCTACTTCTTCAGAAGTGAGATATTAAGTCTTTAGTAGTGGCTTCATTTAAAAATGCATGATAAAGTCGCTCCTTTAGTCTCTCTGTCTGTCTCTCTCCCTCCCTCCCTCCTTCTCTCTCTTCCCTCTCTCTCTTTCTCTCTCCATCTCTCTCTCTCTCAATCAATCAAAGATTCTCAGTCACACTTCCTTTTTGTTTATGAATATAACAAAGTGGAATTATTCACAGATATAATAAAAAAAAGATTAGATTAAGCTATTAAAGCTTTTGAAACACATGACATCTAGTCAGCCGTCTATGTAACTAGTTCGTGTGAATGATACAGTTGTACTTAATATTACCAAAAACAAATAAATATGCACACCAGACATCCTGGACCGTTTTCTTGACTAATTCATGTTGTGTGGCAGTAATGGGCTTTAGCTTCAACTTGCTCATACGGACAATGCATTTTTGGCATATTTTTGCAGAATGCCTGCTGTCATCCGAAGTGATATCTATTGCAAAGTAGATAAGTAATTCAGAACGAAATGGTGCACAGTCTCTTGGTCTTATTTGCCTTAACATCAGCAGAGCTCTGCACACGAAGGCTACAAACATGACAGAGTTTATTGATCAGATCAGTGTCACTGAACAGTGTATGTTCCATTATAGCCGATTTTTCTGAAAATCAATAATTGAACTATCCCTTACACCTAAGGCTATTATAAAATGATGTCATTAATAGATGATATATATCAAAAACTAGAAGATTCAGGAAGAGACAGGTGAGGAAAGCTAAAGAGAGACGAAGTAGGAAAGAGAGAGCAGTACACCCAGTTATTAATATGATATAAATTTCCATAAAAGGAGTAACATAGAAGTGTTCAGTGTATCTTCCCCATCTCCCCCTTCTCTCTCTCTCTCTCACATATACACAAACAAACACACACACTCTCTCTCTCTCACACACATGCACAAACACTTTCTCTCTTCAAGTGGAACTAACAACTAACCCCTAGGAGGGAAAAACAGTTCCTGTAGGCAGCAAAAGAAGTAGATGCATTTAATTTTTGCAGGTCTGCATTAGGCATAGGTTCCTCTATCCCTGGATGGTTAACTAAATACTGTAATATCTCGCAATTTTTAGATAATTAAGTTTAAACGGAACCATGCCTAAATTTTCAAGCACTTTTAATCGCGATCCATAAAGAAAAAGTGTCTATTAAAAGACTTATTGAAATGTTCTCCTCATAAAACTTATATCACGGTAAAGAGGAATTGTTTATCTGTTTCTTTATCAATTTATCTCATCGATATACTTTCACAATACACACAAGGCCATCACAAAAACTTGAAAAAGAAACAAGAGAGTGAGATTAAATTTTAATCCTCAAGTGAGGATCAAGCAAGCCCCACACAGGTAAAAACGGATCGGATTACGGGTAGCCCTGGTACAGGCCGTGGTTACTGGGCAATAAATCTGTCAACCTGCACCGCCCACTAGACCAAACTAAGTTGCTGAATCGGTAGAGGAATGGAGCCCATGTGTGCAGTACATTTGATAGGGAACATAGTTGCATAAATATGTTAGGTTAAGTTAGTAATTGGAATTTTTGCTTTGAATATACCTCTATTGTGAATTGTTTCAGAATATTATTTTATGTACTATTATAGCCCGGTCAGCCTCACAAACATATATTCTTGTTATTGAATAATTTCTTGTGTGTTTGTGTCCGAGTGTGAGTTAACTGCCTCTCGTGCAGTCACTAGATCCCCAAGACCATAACTCTGCTCGTAACAGTAGGGCTTGGGACAGTGTATAGACAGCCTGAAGATCACATGCAAACCTTGATTGCGTCAGTCTCAATGACAGTTATTACTCATCGCTGGGTCACAGTGACCACCAGAAAATTTTGAAAATGGGAGAAGATATTTTTTTCAGGAATGAAAATGGGAAATCCGGAATATTCCAGACAACTTTCACCCATGGTCTGGACACAAATGTTCATTTCCAGCAAATATGACATGATAATACAATTTCTCTCACCTAATTTTTCTCTGATTTCCACTGGTCAGTCTCCTACACACAACCACATAGTCATACATTCTCCACTGGTCAGTCTCCTACACACAATCAGGTGATCATACAATCTCCACTGGTCAGTTTCCTACAGTATACACACACAACCAGGTGGTCATACATTCTCCACTGGTCAGTCTCCTACACACAACCAAGTGGTCATACATTCTCCACTGGTCAGTCTCCTACACACAGCCAGGTGGACATACATTCTCCACTGGTCAGTCTCCTACACACAACCAGTTGGTCATACATTCTCTAATGGTCAGTCTCCTACACACACAGCCAGGTGGTCATACATTCTCCACTGGTCAGTCTCCTACACACAACCAAGTGGTCATACATTCTCCACTGGTCAGTCTCCTACACACAGCCAGGTGGACATACATTCTCCACTGGTCAGTCTCCTACACACAACCAGTTGGTCATACATTCTCTAATGGTCAGTCTCCTACACACACAGCCAGGTGGTCATACATTCTCTAATAGTCAGTCTCCTACACAACCAGATGGTCATACATTCTCTAATGGTCAGTCTCCTACACACACAGACAGGAGGTCATACATTCTCCACTGGTCAGTCTCCTACACATACCACAGACAGGAGGTCATACATTCTCCACTGGTCACCTACACACACCACAGACAGGAGGTCATACATTCTCCAATGGTCAATCTCCTACACACACCACAGACAGGAGGTCATACATTCTCCACTGGTCAGTCTCCGACACATACCACAGACAGGAGGTCATACATTCTCCACTGGTCACCTACACACACCACAGACAGGAGGTCATACATTCTCCACTGGTCAGTCTCCTACACACACCACATACCGGAGGTCATACATTCTCCACTGGTCAGTCTCCTACACACACCACAGACAGGAAGTCACTCATTCTCCACTGGTCAGTCTTTTACACACATCACATCACAGAGAGCAAGTCACTCATTCTCCACTGGTCAGACTCCTACACACAAGGTCGGTTAGCTATAGCCCATACACATGAAAGACCCATTTCTTCCCTTGACAAACTTTGTAGAATTTGTGGAATGAAAAATGTGACAAAAAACAGAAACAACTCCAAAGACTTGTGAATCTGTGACGGGTGACATATTATTATTCTATGGAATTGTCATCTGTGATGATTCAATGACAGACATTTAAAGTTTTTCCCTTGTAAGTGCTCGTCAAGAATAACCCATGCACACACACATAAAAAAACAACGCCTAAACTGTACTTCAGTAAAGAAAGTGCGGGAGCTAGCAAAGCCAAGGCCGGCTGATTTGGTGTTCAGAATCATAAAACAGTCACCCAGTGTAGCATGTGTCAACACCGTTTCAGTTCGAAGCTTGTATAAAAGTTGAAACGTTCAACACCCAGAATTCCCTAGTACCAGTCTCAGCCTTGACACATATTCAGTCAATAATACTACCGCCATAAGCACAGCCACTAATGAACCATCATGTAATCAAATTTATAATGCTGTTGTACATAGTGCACACATTATGGAAGCATTGACTATTGAAATTTAGACAGCAAAGACTACCTACATTACACTGCACAGGGGGCACTTTAGAAATAATGTCATTCCAAAGCAACATTTACAAGACCATGACTGCATTCCATTCATAAAACAACATGGTTTTGGCTTGGCATCACCAGGACAGCAAGAGACAGAGCAAGCCGCCCTGCTTAGGCACACAAGGAATGACTGACAGACTGGAGAAACTCAGGCATATTTTGATCTCACACCTACTTCAAATTGTGTCATCGCTGGGCATTTTAATTACTACGCCAGTCGTAAAACAACTTGAAAAACACTGCCTACACTCATTATTGTACATATGATAATACTTAAATCATGCTGTATTTTGAAGAACAATGTATAGCCTACTCTACGGCTTGTTTTTGGATGTAAATTTTGACACTACTGAGTACAGATATAAAGTAAATCTTCTGTAGGTGGATTACTATTCTTCCGACAAAGATGCCTTTTTGTCAGGACACCAACACGTCATGTCCTCTGCTTGATGTAATTTTGGTGACTTGTGTAGAGCACTTTTTTTGTTATGTAACTTTAAAGTGAGTAGGTAGTAGATCTTCTTCAGCAAAAATGTACAGTCTTTCCCTACTTGCCATTACAAAACTATAAAAACTTTCTACTTCTACTTTTCACACTGCAAAATTCAAAGATTATCTCATGTGCACCAAGACAGTTATTCTGACTGCCTTGGTTACAGTGTAAGGCAATAAATCATAACAGTACCAATTTGATATAATTCACCCTCGCAAAGCACTGCCCACCGCAGGTGTAGTGATCTGTTGCTGACCTCGGTCGCGATGATCCAGTAGGATGCTTGGTGCCAAACTATATAAATAACAACCGGGTTTTCGGCGCTTTGCTTAGCACACCTTCATCAAGCATTTTGATTTCCAGCTCCTAGAGAACATACGTGTACTTAAAAGCAGTTTAACCAAAGCAATGCACAATATCTCTCTAATTACCACATCAAATAAAGGCAAGACCAGCTTTCCATGATGGAAAACCTACCGACAGACATCCTTATGCAGCATGCTCTAGTATGACATCAGAATTCATTATTACACACAAGGAATGGCTTCTCAAATATGCACATGGCCCCTTTCTTCTCATTTCACATGCAGACAACAACCAACATCAAAGACAAAAGTTTCCCTTAGATTTTCCCCAGTTCAAACTTCAGACTGTCAGTAGGACTACTATGACTATTACATGAGTATGACGAATACGGTAGTTATAAATAGTTGCACCGTAATAAATGTAATCAGATGATACCATTTCGTAACGTATGATATGCGCAACTGTGTGAAAAAATGTGAAAATGACAATAGTTGTGGCAACTGACTAAACAAAACACAAGGGCCAGCGTTGCCTTACAATCAAGTGCCCAGGACCCAGATAGCAAAATGTGAGAACAGTGGCCTCCGGCAGGACAATAGTAAATGTGGTTCTGTTTAACCAAAATTTAGCCTACTTGTCAGCCCTAAAACTCTGTCCAGCTGTCAGTCTGACTGACCCCTCTCCTGTAACCTGCCCCTCATCCACCCCGCCTCCCCCCTCCCCCAACCCGACCCAATGACTTACTTGGAGATAGCTGGATCATACAACAAAGCATACCATCTCTCTTCAATCTCCTTCAATGTAAATCTACAGGTGAACTTGACCCCAGTGTGGCAGGCACTTAAGTCATTGGTCTGAAACACAAGGAAACGATGAACTGCTTTGCATAAACACCACTAGAAACATCCATTGTACACGACTGGCTTCACATTTCTGTGTATGCTGACACATTCCTGTCCAGCCTGTAGCTGGATGGCGTGAAAAGAGGACTGAAGAAATGACATTATTTTTCAGGGACAGGCCTGTCCATTCACTGACCTGGTCATCCTACAGTACCCACCAGCAACCTCTCACCCAGCTACTGTTCTGTAGTGGTCACAGAAACCTTCAGCCAGTCTCACTACTTCAACTTCAGTCAAACCTCACATGTCATAACCAAATCATGTTCTTCCTGTCAACCCTTGACCAAGTCTTATCCCTTGACCTCAGGTCAAAGTTCCATCTTGTCAAATCTTCAGCTCTCCCCCGTTCTCCTTCCTTGTCAGCCCTCAGACCAGCCAGTACCCCTCTCCCCCCAATTCTCAGATTAATGTCAAACTACAACTTGGATAGGCATATGAGACACTATACTACACCACACCGGCCACACACTGACCATACTGACCACACACTGACTGCACCCCCCCCCCCTCACACCATATACTACTGAGTGACCTGCTGTACAGCTGTGATCAATGCCAGGTCGTCCTGCGGTTTCCATCGACCCAGATCTTTCACTGCTGGACTTGACGTTTTCTGTTTCCTGGACCGTTTGGACTTGGACTGATGAGGGACAAACAGACAGAACTCTGTTACAAGTTTGTGACAAGCAATTCTGGCCACTGTATACTGAAGTACTAATTATGGAGGATGCAACTGGAAGACTTGAATCTCAAAATTTACACTTCAACACATATTTACAGGGATGTGCGGCAGTGAAAATCATGATTTCAGGGGGGGAAAAAGTTGATTTTTGATATTTCTCAGTTGTCCAGTTATCTTTCATGTCTGGAAGTTTCAATTTCAAGAAATAATTATAAATTGTTAAAAATTCAAATTTTGTGAATGATACACCAAAGCAAACAATGCTGGGTTTTGACAAAAATGGCTGTTTTGTCAACTGATAAGAATAATTCATAAAATAAATACATTTCTCACGAAGTTTTTGACAGATCTTGATGTAACTTGCCAGGCTTATTCTTCACTTATTTGTGGCGATTTTATCAAGGGCTAATTTGAAAATGTTGATTACCTTTTATTTAGAATTTTTTTTTTTTCAGTCATAAAGGCACATAATCCATTGTTTGTAATAAATAATGTAAATTCTTGAAAATTTCTATAAAATATAGTTTCAATGCATGGATAAAGACAGTGTTTTGACAACATTTTTATAACACATCTCAGACTATAGGTGTGCAATTTCATCACCTTTCAACAACAAGAAAATATAGATACAGAGATGCCACCCTACAAAAACAAAAATCTGAATCGGTGCAAACGACGATAAAAATGAAATTGTACCACATCAGTTCTAAATTTATATTTTCATGGGGATTTTTTTTTCTTGATCACAAAGGATTAAACTGAAATTCATCTTGAAAACTTACACTACTTACAGTTCATTTCAACCGTATCTTATTATCCACCCCTTTGACCTGATCTTGGTCAAAACTGAAAACGAATCCTCTCCAGAAAAGCACTGTGTCAAACTTGTCTTTGCTCTGGAGCCGTTTTTTTCCTACAGTTACATTAGACAAGAGCTGCCTTGGCATGTTGGGATTTGAGTGCCAAAATGCACAAATGCCACGCATAATTTTTGCCTATTCTGTGCTGAGGAGTGTTTTCCCACTCCCAATCTCATGTCTTAATTGGGCAATTTGTGCCCATGCAACGTCGACCTTGTCCATGTTCATTCCTTGGATTTAAGAAATCTGGGTCAAGGTAAGTTTAAAATTGGTTCTCCCCTCCATCACAATCACCGCCGAATAAATTACTTTAGTCTTAATAGATCTTGCTTGGTCTCATTCCTGCATCCGTCATTGTCGCTGCCAAGTAAATCACTTAGATCTAGACTTTGGCGATGTCTAGCTAAGCTTAGGTTTGAAGGAAGAGAATACATCTAGCTAGGTTTAGAACTGATTCCTCCTTCCATTACAGTCGGAACCAAATACAGATCTATGCAATTAGTTTCGGAATCGCCGCCATGTGGAATGGTAAAAAGAATATAAACAACGCTTGTAGCAAGTGATCAAATTCCCGATCGGTGCAAAACAAGCGATAAGAAAGTAGAACTAACTTCCGGTTTATTCATAAAATGATCGCAATATTCCAATTCGGCGCATTGTGTAAAAGTTATAATTAAAAACTAGAACCCGGAAGAACGAAAGTGGAAAAAAAACAACCGTAACAAAAAAATCGGAATGCCGGCCTTGCTAATCGGAAAATCGGAATCACGTCCGTTTTTCAAGAAAAATGGGAATGGGTGCCATCTCTGTAGATACATATGTTTGATAGTTTGTATAAAATCCAGTACGGTGGATGATATAACAGATATTTATCGGTTACTATGATAATGGTTGGACAATGCCAGGAACCTCAGCTAGTTCATTCTATTTTTACTTTTCTGTTCCCCGGTCTCAGTAATAGGTCAAATCCCATGCTGGGACTGCTGAATGGCCAATCATCTGGCAGCCAGGATGTCTGGTCTATGTGTTGAAACATCCCACTATTACAGAAAACCAGTCAACTTACCCGGGATTTAGAATGAGCTGACTTAGTGACTCCTGCCCTTGACCCGCCAGTCTTGCTGGCCCCTGACCTCCCAGACACAGATTTGGACGATATGGTTTTCCCTCCTACTCCTTTGGAAGCCACAGCAGTTTTCCCTGAGCTCGGCTTGCTGCGTTTTTCTGGTGGCCTGACCAGTGTAGCTGCGTCCACTTGCTTGACATGTTCCTTGGGTTCTGCATCTGTTAGATCACATGTCATGAGTGCTCAGCAAAATCAACATCTGAACATGTCGGGCAGTCAGATACAGAGGTAGTGTCATATAGAAACTTTCAGTCAGTCAGAGACAAAGACAGTGTCATACAGAAACTTTCAGTCAGTCAGAGACAAAGACAGTGTCATATAATAACTTTCAGTCAGTCAGAGACAAAGACAGTGTCATACAGAAACTTTCAGTCAGTTAGAGACAAAGGCAGTGTCATATAGAAACTTTCAGTCAGTCAGAGACGAAGGCAGTGTCATACAGAAACTTTCACTCAGTCAGAGACAAAGGTAGTGTCATATAGAAAATTTCAGTCAGTCAGAGACAAAGGTAGTGTCATATAGAAACTTTCACTCAGTCAGAGACAAAGGCCGTGACATATAGAAACTTTCAGCCAGTCAGAGACAAAGGCAGTGTCATATAGAAACTTTCAGTCAATCTGAGACAAAGGCAGTGTCATATAGAAACTTTCAGTCAGTCAGAGACAAAGGTAGTGTCATATAGAAACTTTCAGTCAGTCAGAGACAAAGGCAGTTTCATTCAGTCAGTCAGAGACAAAGGCAGTTTCATTCAGTCAGTCAGAGACAAAGGCAGTGTCATATAGAAACATTCAGTCAATCAGAGACAAAGGCAGTGTCATACAGAAACTTTCAGTCAGTCAGAGACAAAGGTAGTGTCATATAGAAACTTTCAGTCATTCAGAGACAAAGGCAGTGTCATTCAGTCAGTCAGAGACAAAGGTAGTGTCATATAGAAACTTTCAGTCAGTCAGAGACAAAGGCAGCGTCATATAGAAACTTTCAGCCAGTCAGAGACAAAGGCAGTGTCATATAGAAACTTTCAGTCATTCAGAGACAAAGGCAGTGTCATTCAGTCAGTCAGAGACAAAGGTAGTGTCATATAGAAACTTTCAGTCAGTCAGAGACAAAGACAGTGTCATATAGAAACTTTCAGTCAATCAGAGACAAAGGCAGTGTCATATAGAAACTTTCAGTCAGTCAGAGACAAAGGCAGTGTCATATAGAAACTTTCAGTCAGTCAGAGACAAAGGCAGTGTCATATAGAAACATTCAGTCAATCAGAGACAAAGGCAGTGTCATATAGAAACATTCAGTCAATCAGAGACAAAGGCAGTGTCATATAGAAACTTGCAGTCAGTCAGAGACAAAGGTAGTGTCATATAGAAACTTTCAGTCAGTCAGAGACAAAGACAGTGTCATATAGAAACTTTCAGTCAGTCAGAGACAAAGGCCGTGTCATATAGAAACTTTCAGCCAGTCAGAGACAAAGGCAGTGTCATATAGAAACTTTGAGTCAGTCAGAGACAAAGGCAGTGTCATACAGAAACTTTCAGCCAGTCAAAGACAAAGGTAGTGTCATATAGAAACTTTCAGCCAATCAGAGACAAAGGCAGTGTCATACAGAAACTTTCGGTCCGTCAGAAACAAAGGTAGTATCATATAGAAACTTCCAGTCAGTCAGAGACAAAGTGTCATACAGAAACTTTCAGTTAGTCGGATACAAAGGTAGTGTCATACAGAAACTTTCAGTCAGTCACAGACAAAGACAGTGTCATATAGAAAATTTCAGTCAGTCAGAGACGAAGGCAGTGTCATACAGAAACTTTCACTCAGTCAGAGACAAAGGTAGTGTCATATAGAAAATTTCAGTCAGTCAGAGACAAAGGTAGTGTCATATAGAAACTTTCACTCAATCAGAGACAAAGGCAGTGTCATTCAGTCAGTCAGAGACAAAGGCAGTGTCATATAGAAACTTTCAGTCAATCAGAGACAAAGGCAGTGTCATATAGAAACTTTCAGTCAGTCAGAGACAAAGGTAGTGTCAGATAGAAACTTTCAGTCAGTCAGAGACAAAGGCAGTTTCATTCAGTCAGTCAGAGACAAAGGCAGTTTCATTCAGTCAGTCAGAGACAAAGGCAGTATCATATAGAAACATTCAGTCAATCAGAGACAAAGGCAGTGTCATATAGAAACTTTCAGTCAGTCAGAGACAAGGGTAGTGTCATATAGAAACTTTCAGTCATTCAGAGACAAAGGCAGTGTCATTCAGTCAGTCAGAGACAAAGGTAGTGTCATATAGAAACTTTCAGTCAGTCAGAGACAAAGACATTGTCATATAGAAACTTTCAGTCAATCAGAGACAAAGGCAGTGTCATATAGAAACTTTCAGTCAGTCAGAGACAAAGGCAGTGTCATATAGAAACTTTGAGTCAGTCAGAGACAAAGGCAGTGTCATACAGAAACTTTCAGTCAGTCAGAGACAAAGGCAGTGTCATATAGAAACTTTCAGTCAGTCAGAGACAAAGACAGTGTCATACAGAAACTTTCAGTCAGTCAAAGACAAAGGTAGTGTCATACAGAAACTTTCAGTCAATCAGAGACAAAGGCAGTGTCATACAGAAACTTTCGGTCAGTCAGAGACAAAGGTAGTATCATATAGAAACTTCCAGTCAGTCAGAGACAAAGTGTCATACAGAAACTTTCAGTTAGTCAGAGACAAAGGTAGTGTCATACAGAAACTTTCAGTCAGTCACAGACAAAGACAGTGTCATATAGAAAATTTCAGTCAGTCAGAGACAAAGGCAGTGTCATATAGAAACTATCAGTCAGTCAGAGACAAAGGCAGTGTCATATAGAAACTTTCAGTCAGTCAGAGACAAAGGCAGTGTCATATAGAAACTTTCAGTCAGTCAGAGACAAAGGCAGTGTCATAAAGAAACATTCAACACTGGTTCCTGTGGTCAGAAATGTACAAAAGGTGGCATCAGAAAAACAATTCACTGGAAATTGAGTTTACTTGCCACTGCCGACATTCAGACAGTAGGAAACATATCTGTGGATGATCCACACAAGATCATCGTACTCACTTAAGACATAGAAATGGCAGTTCAATCAGTAGAATATTTACAGCACTAGATACTTTTCATTTCAACAAAATTAGATCTATCTCTTATTTTGCATTGTCTAAACCTACAACTTGCAGACCTGAAGTAACACATTAATCTCTTCCCGGAACTGTTCCTGGCTGTCTAATCTCTCTATACTGCCATGTGCCCGGAACTGTTCTTGGTTGTTTAATCTCGCTATACTGCCATGTGCCCCGAACTGTTCCAGTCGGTGAGTCTTAGTTCATATGCAGTTCCCGAGTGAATGCCCAAATTGTCATTTTTTTTTGTATTTCTTAGTTATTTCCCCTACTTACTTGTGTCATTTACATGCTTTTTGAAAGCGCGGGCTTCATGGTGTGTAACTTTTGAGATTTGCTTGCTTTGTCCTCTTTTGCACTTGGCATGACTGGCAATCAGTGTGGCAGGCAAGGGGTTAAGCAAAACATCATGAAAAACTTTGTACTTTACCTGAAGCAAACTAGGCTATGTATGCTTAACTCTTTCCATGCCAATCCCCGATATATCGTTGATATTGCCGGTCGCGTTTGAACCAACCCACGATCTATCGTCGATATCATTTCGCACAACTCTGCTCTTTCTTTTGATTGTACTTCACATTCCTATCTATCATACACCTCTTTATGTGTTTTTCAGCTTCTTCATCCATCTTTCTTCAGTTTGATGTATAGCATGCTTAGGTTTCAATGATTTGAGATAGTAATATTCTCAATTTTCTGATTCACGCTTGGTTTGACTTTTCGCGAGCAAAAAAGCCTTGGCACAAACGTGGAAATGGCCTTGGTATGGAAAGAGTTAAAGCACTAAAGAGCCGTTATTGTTATTTTTTTTAAGTTTCTTCGCTACCTCACTCGCAGCTCTTTCCAAATTCATTCCTCCAACTGCCAGGTCTGGCATGGGATATGGCCAGGAAGAAAACTGAACGATGTGCATCTAATTTCTCAACTGTGATTTCACCTTCAGCACTTCTAGAATCTGAAACTCTTGCCTATCAATCCTGGAAGGGACCTGGGTGAACGTGGCTGGGTGGAGAACTGGACAGCACTAGGGCTGGGCAGTGCTTAGTCTAAAGTCAGAGTTTTAATTAGTTTTCATTTGCCCCTGACAACTTGCACAGCTGGTGTCTACAGGTCGTAATATCAAACCCCTTGAGATCTATGTCAAACTGTAGATCCAGTGAGCAAAACCTTACCTTTTCCACTCTTGTGAGTTGTTGTCTGTGGCGGTAAGAGGATAGTGCTGGTGGTACTGACAGTTGCTGCTGCAGCTGCAGCCGTTGTCACAGCTGGTGCTGGTGCCATGGTAATCAAACCTGACTTTCCTCCACCCTCAGCTGCCCCACCCCCCACGCTAATGCTGTTCACCACAGCAGGGGAAGGGGTGCTGGGAGTAAGACCATAAGTTTGACCGTGGATCTGTACAATGTGTCCAACAGGAGTTATGGGCGTGGCAGGGAGGACCCCAGGGCTGGAGGATTTGATCCTGCCACGTTCAGTTTTGACTAAACTGCTCTCCACCAACTCATCATCAAACTTTTTTCGTTTGATCGATCGTGTTGAACTCCTGCGTGCTGGGATCAGGGAACTGGGGAACATACACATGGTGGGATCAGTTTCAGTTTGACTTGTACGTTGCGGATCTACACAATTACCATGGCCACTTTGCGTCCCTCATGCTCTATTTGGGTAAGCACTTTTTATTTATGTTTATATTCAGAGCTGTCAAGTTTAACAATAGAAGTAAATACATTCATATAATTTTATCATATTGGTAAAACTTCTCAAACTTGTTTTGCACAGACCTGGAAAAAGTTTTGTAAATGAGTATAAAAGTTTTTAAATCAAGTTATAGATCTTGGCCTCTCTCAGAAAGGACAGAATGCATTGCGGGTCCACATCAGATAATAATTCTTTCATGGATCCGCAGATATAGTGCCTTCTTCGGATATGCATGAAGTCTACACATCCAGTTAAAATATGTTTCATTAACAATTGGGATCAGAAAACTGAGGAACATAATTATACATAGTGGAGGTAGTATGACTAGCAAGGATTTTCTTATTTTGAAGCTGACAGGACAGCCACCCACACATTCCATCCATGTAAACTGACAGAAACATCTTCCTGCTCCTCCTCCACTTCCTCTACCACTTTATATAATACAATATTTTGCATACTTTCTCTTTTATCCACATACACATAGATTTCCAGTCTGTGCCTTCCACCACGGGGGACACCGCGATCTAGAGGCACAGTGTTCGCCTCTCATGCCGAAGGCACAGGGTTCAAATCTTGGTCAGTGCAGGCATGTTGGAATTTTGGGATTTTCCCATATTGTCTCGCCCCTGATCCTATGGGAGGTAGGATCAAGCATCTACTCTTCTCAGATAAGGACGAAAAACTCAGAGGGCCCGTGTGCACGTTAAAGCTACCTTGGCAGTTGGAAATAGAAAAAAGCAGGCCGAATGGCCGATACCCGGGCAAAATTAAATGAAATCCATCCCTACTACCCCCACCAAAAAAAAAACAAAAAAAAAACGCCCCCCGCTGCACTGTGGTGACGACGTGTCTGCTCCAGTTGTAACTGGGCTGCAAATGACACAAAGGCAAATTGCCTAAATAGGATTATGGAAGTGTATAAAATACCAAAAAAAAAAACAAATACAAATTGGCTCATAAATCAACTAGTCAAGTTTTACACACATGAACAGATATCAAACTTATGCTGAGATGGAAACCATGAAAGAATTGCCAACCTCAGATACTGTTACATCTTCCTCATACTTTAGGTTCAAAGTCAATATGGGTCAGTGCCAAAAAGTTCCAATACAAAAATGAACAGAGGGACTGAAAAATGCACAACACACGAACGGGAAAAAAGACACATTCTGTGACACTTTAACCATCTTTACTTAAGATTTTATAAGTTTCATGGCTGTGAATGTTCTTAATTTGGTGAAATGGGATGATTTTCACATGAAAGTGAAACGTATCGGACATTACTGTGATGACAGAAACATAGCAATACAGCCACTAATTGTCTAATATGGCAAAGAATTCAAATTTCACCTGTAATTGAGTGCTAAAATCATTATTGTTAGCCAAAAGTTTCAGTGGTGTATAAAAGAGTGCACAAAATGCATTAAAAATGCTGCTCTTTTGTAGTCACGGTAATGTCCGCCACAAAAGGCAAAATTAAAGTTTTTACAGTGTTGTTAAAGAGGACAGATTTTATCATGCACTACTGCTCCTATCCAGACCTGATTTAAATTGACTAATTTTAGCAGTGAATTTGGATTCATAATCGGGACTACAAAAATTAGATGACTTTGTTTATTTTGTGTTGGACGTTACAGGATGACAAACCATGAAAAGTAATGTAATTCCCCATCTTTAAGCAAATATTTAATTGTTAAGTATACAGTGACAATACAATGGACATAATACTTCAGTTAGCATTGACAGCCAAGATAATTTGAATTTAATTCCAGTAAAAACCAATGATGGTGGCTATTCACAGTGCCAGATTTCTCATTTTTCATTCTGTGTTCATTGTTGGGACTGGGAAAATGCATTTTTAGGAAACGTTGCAAATAAAATTATCTCAAACAAGAATATGACAAAAAATAAACAAACAAAAAAAATTGGACATTACAAACAAATAGAAGGAAACGTGTCGGACATTACCATTAAATATAATGTGATAACAAAAATTTCAATTTCTGTAGAGATTTGTTGTAGCATTCCTATATCTTGAAAACACCACCATGCGTTCCCCGTATGAGAAAGACTACATACAAACTACAAAAGGCCTGTTTAGACAGACTGGGAAAAAATAAAGTGACTGCATTCTTGCAATGTGGCTGGACGTTACGGTGTGACTACAAAATACATCATTTCTCAAACTTTCTTTGTGAAGCCTTTGTGGCTGAAAACTGACTAGCCAAAGGCAACAATTCCCATTATTTGAAGGATAACATGTTATTGGAACAGACGGTTAACCTACTATTACATTGAGGTATTTCACAATGGGCTCTTATTTTTTCATTAAGTAACGTCCAGCCACTTTTTTTTAAACCAGCAATTTTTCACTTTCTAAGCCCGTGCAGAAACTTTTTTTGGTTCAGTATTGTCTTTTTGATTTATCATTCTAAACAAAACACCTGTCAGAATCCACAGATAAAACAAAATACCATTTTATTATGGTTTTTCTGAAGTCCCATACAATGTGTCCATTTTGAAAATGTGAAAAATCAGTCATTTTCCAAAATCAAATTCGAAGAAAACGAGAGAAACAACTGTGATCATCTTGCTCATGCAGGTTATTGGATCAATTTTGAACAGCCACGCACAACGAAAACACAAATCGGAGAAAAAATGATTGAAATAACACGACAAAAGGGCATATTTCATTATTTGTGAAAAAGAGAGTTTTTGGCACTGAACCCATGTTAAAAAAAAAAAATCCAAGGCTCCTATAAAGTTATAGAATGGGTGCGGGAGAGCTGCTCTTTTGTTCTGTACAGAAAATGACACCAGAAGTATTGCTAAACCTTCAGAAATCGCAAGAATTTTCATATGAGATGTATTTCAGGCAAATAATGCCAATTATGAACTTAAATGTCAACTGAAGAGGCACATTTTGCAGTGGTTAGCCCTGTAGTGTATATACATGTCTTTCACTGTGTCATGGCTCAAGTGCGGAACTCTTTGGGAGGTGAATTTTCTTGCCCCTCCGCAGCAAAAACTACAACATGAAATGTTTTGAAAAAGAAAACATAAAACATGACCCTTGGGGCAAGATGTACGTTTAACTCATTTTGTTCCAGATCTGGGGGCACCTGGGGGCAACCGACCAAATATGTTAAAAGGGATTTATGAGAGCAAACCTGGGATCTATGGCAGCAAGCCTACGTGACCGCGGCGGGGCCTGCGTCTTTGGGGCTGGCATTGGTGGGGAGATCAGTGATGCAGTCGCTGACTTGATCATATCAGTGACTGTGGTGGTTGCAGCAAGTGTTGCCGCAGTGTCTGTCATTGGAACTGCCAGACTTGTTGGTTCTGTCTCCGCTGGCTGGGAATTGACATCCATCCTGTCTCCAGTTCCAGCGTCAGCTGCTGTGGAAACTTCCATTCATGAACACGTAGAGTCACATACAAAAATATATGCCTTGTCACTAGATGAAATTAATCTGATATTCCTGCTCGTCACCGTCTGGACACTGTGGTGGTCACCAGGTCTGGAACAGGAGAAACTGAAAAAGAGAACAGGAACCATCACTGGGAACACTGATTTTTTCCATTTTTTAGTTTAGTTGCACATCTGTATGCATATTTGATCTGTCCACAGAGTTTTTTGTATGCACAACCTAAAGGCTCAAACTCAGCATCCCAGCATCTAAATGGTCTCATATAATCATAACAGCTGCAACTCTTTACTAAATGAAACAATGCGGATGATTTTGTTTGTTCCATTGTTCACGCACCAAAACAACTTTAAATTTTGAAAGTCGGTGACTCAGAGTCCCTCTATACCATTATACCAACTAGGAATTGTGGCCACAAACAAATACATGTGTGTCAGTTGTTCTGTTGTGTGAAATAATGTGTTCCACTGGAGTGCCAGATCCCATCACTGCTAGGTCACACCACAAGCTGTGTCAACTGTGAACCATAACCCTAAATCCTGTTACTACATGTAGCTCCACCTCACTGGAGTTGTGTTTTCAACCCTTGGACACATTTGTGTATCACAGTGCACACCCAGCAGTCACAGACTCAGGGTAACCCATCATATCGTATCTACAACATCTTCGGCCTCTGTAAGTCTTCTGAAGCCAAGTTTGGGCACTGGTAGCATTTGGTGGTCCCACTGCTTTAGTCCACCATCTTGATGCTTTGCCTGGTCGGGTACCAGACATCTCAATGGTATTAGTTTGTTCCTGGCAGGGAATCACCCAGCCACACATAAAGCCCCCCTGCGACTCCCCGAGCATGGCCGCCAGTAAAGTCACATCCATCTGGCGACCCATATACCCCTGCAATCAGCCAAAGCGTCAACATGGAGGTAAAAAGCAGGGAGACCACCAACAGAGATGTCACCCTATAAAAACAAAAATCTGAATCAAGTCAGAAAAAATCTGAACTAGCCCGAAGGACGCTGAAAACTGAAATCGTGCCAACACTAAATCTACATTTTCCTTTTGGTCACACAATAACATGTTGAAATCATTTTAAAATACTTACACTGTTTTCAGTTCAATTCAACCATATCTTATTATCTGCTCTTTGTATTGGCCTTAGCCAAAACTAAAAAGGAGCCCTGCCCAGAGGAACAGCAGCAAACTTGATCTTTACTCGGGAGCTGTGTTTTTGCTAAAAATGTCAGATAGGAGCTGATTTGATATGCTGAATATATCTGACTGTGAAAATGCAAAAATGCCCTATGATTTTTGCCCATTCTGTGCTATTTTAGCGTTCTGCCCCTTTCATATCTTAACTTGGCAATTTGCGCTCATCCAACATCAACCTTCTCCGTGGCTTAGACTTGAGAAATCTAGGTCTAGATAAGGTTAACTGATTCTTCACAATCACAATTATTGTCTACTAGATGAGCTACCGGGCGCCCGGAATAAACAATCATGTGCTGCTCCCCCCCCCCCTCCCACATCTCTCTCATATAATAAAAGTAATAAACTACAGTCTTGCTTCAGAACTCATGCGCACCAGAACACTACGCACCAAACTGAACGCTTAAATACGGTTACTTTATATGACATGCAGGGTACATTACGAAACAAACATGCAAAAATACAGATGTTACATAGCAATAAATACTGTTATTTTTAAAAAATACATGCTTGAAGTAAACAACTTTTAATTATAGCCATCATCTTCCTTATCCCAATTGCCACTTTCCTGCCAAATTGAAGGCCTGAATAGTGTATAGTTTGGTCAGTTAGTCATGCCAAAGGTTGCAAGTTACTGAAATATATAATAGATATAAGTCTAACTACATTTATTCTATATCATTTGACTGATTCCTTCTTGCGCTGTAGCTGCTGCCATATAAATCACTTTTACACATAGACAATATCAAGCTAGGTTTAGAACTGATTAAACACATCTAGCTAATACACATAGTCGCAACCAAATACATGTGTAAATTTGGACTTAGGTGAATAGATCTAGCTAGGCTTAGAATCGCCGCCGTATGAAACCGTACCAGAAGAACGTGCTAGTGGCAAGTGAATAAATCACTAAATGGTGCAAAGAAGCAAAATAAGGAAGTAGGAAACTTCTGGTTTATTACTGAAATGATCCCTCTATTTCGATTCGGTGCATTTTTTAAACTTTACACTTAACAACTAGAATCCGGAAGACAAAAACGGACGAAAAAAAAATGCTGATTGCATGATGTAACAAAAATCAGATTATGGACATAACATAACTAACAGGAAAACTGCCCACTTTTCCGAAAAAATCAGAATGATTCCTATTAAATCTGAATGGGTGGCATCTCTGCACCAAACACTACTAGTGGACTGAATGGGTGGCATCTCTGCACCAAACACTACTAGTGGACTGAATGTGTGGCATCTCTGCACCAAATACTACTAATGGACTGAATGGGTGGCATCTCTACGCCAAACACTACTAGTGGACTGAATGTGTGGCATCTCTGCACCAAACACTACTAGTGGACTGAATGGGTGGCATCTCTGCACCAAACACTACTAGTGGATTAGTGGACTGCCCAAGTTTGTGTGTTCAGTGCTAAGACAGGCTAAACTAAGACTGAAATACTCAATGACAATCTTCCCAGCAATGCGTTGTAAACTGTTGTTTAGGGAGAAGTTCCATTTGAGTCACATAATAAAGGTCTACAAGGATGAGATTTTAGATGGATGTTTTCATGGGTAATGCAGGGCTCGGCAATTACCACTCAGAAGTTGTGTAACTCATATGTAACCAAGCCCCACTGACCTCAACCTCAATGGAAGTCGCACTGAACCAAACAAAATAAATAAATATCCGATTTTATTTTTTTTATTATTTTGGTCGATACTTGAAGTTCAGTCATTTTTCTACATTCTGTGTGAAAATATTAGGTCTCAAATCAGCCTATAATTATGATAAATGTTGCTTTTAATGCCTTTAATTTTGCCTTTGTCGCCAAATTTGGTAGCAATAATGGGGTTCATTGAACTTCCAATAACTTCAAAATGAATAGACCTATTGTCACAAGATGTTCACACGGCGTGTATCATTTATATTGGCACAGACATGCAAAATTTCAAAGCTGTAGGTTAATTACAAGTACCCATTGCTAGGGAGATATTAAGGCCACCCATCTCGCCGAGAGAGGAGATCATTCCTGTATCTTCAATAGCGATTTTCTCAGAAGTTTGCTTCCGTTTTTGACCGGGGGATAGGTGTCTTTAAAAATCCATAATTTTGCGATAATCTTTACACCAAATTAAAGATGAGATTTCATACTTTATGGTGATATTCATAACTCAAAACTGAAAAAATAAAATGCGACTTCCGTTGGGGTTGTTAACTTAGTGAGGCTTGCTCACATATGGTACTCCTTCCACCGTTTATAATATTATAATATCTAAAATCAAAGAAAAAGGTTAGATCAGATCTAGAGTGGACTAATGCCAATTCGACCACGTGAGGCGTTCAGCTCCCCGACTCACACTTGCACATTGACTTTGTTTCTGTGATCCTTTCAAAATGATGGCTGTTATGCATGTCAAAAGCATGTAAATTGTAATGAAAGTTTCATGACATGCATAACAGCCATCATTTTGTTACATTTCATTCAATGGCAGATGCCATCAATTACCGCATTTTATCAAGAGGAATCCTACACCAGTGAGTGAAACTGCCTAGTTTCAGCTTTAAGCCATTTCATCATGCGACTTTGTAAATATGTCAGGAGAATTATGTTTAGCAGAAAATTGTCGTATCCTTCGATATTTTAATTAACTGACTATAGGGGCTTCTGGCTCTACTTTTGGCAGCTCCCCAGATTTATTTTGGGAAGTAGAAGAGGGGAAGATGAACATGGTGGGTGTCGCCAGCGAGTGAGCGAGGATCAATAATTACGGGGAGAAGGGGGTATAGTAAGATTAACTCACGGCAGACAATTAATGGAAAGCGTGGAATGTTGTGAGTTGGGGATTGGACGGGGCGAGATCGGTGTACTTACAAGTCACTGCAATTGGGGATTGGACGGGGCGAGATCGGTGTACTTACAAGTCACTGCACACAGAGAGTCCTAAGGGAACGGACGCAAGAGAGAGCCCAGAGGGCGAACATAAGGGAGCAGTCGGAAGACTAGTGAGAGTGTTTTTCCAATGATGTCTGGTAGGTTGAACTATGATTGATAATTGATGTACTATATTCTTCTGATGACCATGATGTAAATAAGTTATATGCGAGGAGTGTGCAAGTCATGTACTACTGTAGTAATAGATGTGAACTTAGAGCGAGATCTGTACGTTAGGAGTGTGGATTCCTAGCCTAGCCTGAGTACTGTGTAATACTGTGGGGGTATGCTACAGTAGAGAGGTGCAGCTGTATGGTGGGTGAACTGTGGAATGTTATGTGTACGCTTGATGGTTTGTAGTGAGTGGTGAAGTGGATAGTAGGTATACAGTAATGTGATGTTATTCTCTATAGGTGCCGGGGACAGGCCAGCATAAGTGAGATGCATGGGTTGGGCAGTGAGGCCACCCGCAGGCCAGCATAAGTGAGGTGCAGGGGTTGGGCAGTGAGGCCACCCGCAGGACAGTGAGGGCACATTATTCGTGGCAGTCTGGCCGCATTCAGGAATGTATTGAGATTAAGATATTGATGTGATGTTGAGCACGGGCCCCTTGACGTATTGTTAGGCTGAGGCCAACGATAATATTGTAATGGAGTGATTATCCTGGAGAGGAACGAGGAGGGGAATGAATGCTTAAGGGCAAGAGTGAGATGTTGTACTTATTGAATTGTCATTATTAATGTTATAATAAATGTGTGAGCCTGTTTGATTGTTTTGTTAATTGTTATACTTGTCTGTTCGTGACTGTTACTGTCATATAAGTACTTCTCCCAATCTGGGATTTGCTACAGTGGGGACATGGTGGTCTAGAGGCAAGGTGCTCGCCTCTCATGCCGAAGGTACTGGGTTCGAATCCCGGTAGGTACAGGCATGTTGGAATTTTGGGATTTTTCTCATATTTCCTATGGTAGGTATGACTGAGCACATAGTCTTCTCGGATAAGGACGCAAAAATTTGGAGGGCCCGTGTGCATATTGCGCACTTTAAAGACACCTTGGCAGATAGTGAAGAGCAGGCCCTACAAGGGCGTTGCCCGGGCATAAATTCTAAAAAACTCATCTCTACCACAACAAGAAAAATAAAAGAAGAAAAAGTGAGGTGGAAATGCCAAGGGCAGTGAAATCTCCTCAAATAAAGACCCAAGAACTGGCTAAACACAGGGGAAGCCAAATTGGTGACAATGAAAAATGAATCAAGACACTTATTCGAAACATGATTTGTGCAGGAAAAGTTTGGAGGGTTGAATCACACCAAGTATTTCATTTGAAGAAAATCTATGCTGTTGCTTATTTTAATTGTCCTTCATAGACATAAATTTACTATTCAGTAGGCCTAATTTGAAACTATTGAAAGTGGTGATAGTGATAGACAGGGGCTGCCAAATTTCTGTTAGGGCCAGCTGAATTACCGATACAATGGCTGAATAGTTGAGAGTGATGTCTGTGCTTTATTTCATTCGAAATTATAATAGGCCTACATATTGAACATGCAAACTTGGGACTAAATAGATCTAGATCTAGAGTCACTATACCCCGTACCAACCGGTGGCCATTACCGACCAGGCCACGTTTCGGGCCGCTAGCTCCTAGTTTTGTAGACTGACGAGCCACCTGCTGCACATGTGCAACAATCCTGTTTTGATACAAACGCCTAAAGTGTAATCACAGCTAAATCGCCCAAGAAAGGATTTTTTTCACAAATCTTCTCCAACCAGGTAAGTCCGTTCAGGATTTCTTATCACTTGCAGGATAACTAGGTCGAGCCGCCAATAAGGCGGAAGTGGGCAAGTTTTCAAGAAGCGGGTCATTTTCTTCATGCCAAATGAGTAAATGTAACTTCCATTAGTGAATAAAAATGGTCATAAAGAGTACGGCATTTCGTGATCGTAACATAGGGGTGGTCAGTATGAGGTAAGCTGATTTTTCAGTGTAACCCCATACCGACCACTCCAAAAAATATGTTAAAAATATTTATATTAGATCAAGATCTAAATAAATCAAGTGACAATTATGCAACATTAAATAAATAGGAAATGTTAGAAAGTTTCACATGAAGCATTTCCTAATGGTTGAATGGTGTTTGGTTTTTTTTTATGTTACATGTACTTAATGTGGGTTAATGTTGTTTTTTTTATTCAATGCATTTGTGTCATTCTTTTTCGCTTCTGATTTATCATTAAAACAGAACATGGATAAGCATACCAGAAAACGCTATCGCCAAGGGGCCATGAGTGCAGCTGTAAGGTTGTGCAAGCTAAAGAGATGACACAGCGGCAGGCTGCATCTCACTTCAAGGTGCCACGAACGACTCTTCACGACAAACTGTGTGGTAAGTATCCTGTGCAGCCTGCACCATGCACAATTTTGACCACTGAAGAGGAGCTCAAAGTCTGTGAGTGGATCAACACCACATCTGCTCGTGGATGTGGAAAAACGAGAGAGGACGTGTGTTTGGCCATTCAAAGAATTCTGAACGCTGAAGCCAGGGTGACACCCTTCACCAATAACAAGCCTGGCCCGTCCTGGTATAAGGGTTTCTTGGCGAGGCATCCCAATATTACGGAAAGGAAGATGATGGTGTTGGGTGAACAGCGAGCCAGGGTTAGCAAATCCAAGATACAAGCCTCCCTTTGGAAAGACGGCATTGACATAACCAAGGTCCCTGGCGAGAATGTCTTCAACTGCGACGAAACGGGGTTTCGATTTTTCCAGCAAGGGTCGCTTGTGCTAACAGACATCAACAGAAAGCATCCCTACGAGATTGGTTCCGACAACAAAAATCAAATAACAGTTCTCGCATGTGGATCAGCAGCTGGATTAGTTCTTCCGCCAACTATATTTTTTCCTGGGATCAGGTGGACTTGGAGCCCCTGGAATGACTTTAAAGAAGCCCACCACACGCTCACACCAAATGGGTGGATAAACTCAGAAGTCTTCCTCAAGTGGCTGAAGAATACATTTCTGCCGGCAGTACACCACTTAACAAGGCCCATTGTCCTGTTTGCAGATGGTCATCAAAGCCATGTGAACATGGAGGTACATGAGTTTTGCAAACAACATGAACTGACCTACTATGTTTTGCCAGCTCATGCCTCTCACATTGTCCAACCACTGGACCTGGTCTTTTATGGCTCCTTGAAAGGAGAATAGAAAAAGGCAGTGAGAGATTTCAAGGCCATCAACCGGGTCCGATCAGTCACAAAAAGAACATTTGCAACAGTATTCCGGTCTGCGTGGACAGCAGCCTACACTGGTGCAAAATTCATCAACGCATTTGCATCTGCAGGCCTGGTACCTTGGGATCCACAAAGACCAGATTATTCCAAATGTGAGGCGAGTCAGGTCTATGGCAAAACAGTTTTTGCACCTCAAAAAGAGACAGTCGACTCTGAGTCTGAACCTGCCATCCCCATCCCTGAAACTGAATCAGCACCTGGACCAGTTCTTGAACCGACATCCCCCATCCCTGACTCAGTTCCAACATCATCCTCCCCCATCCAAGAATCAGCACCTGGACCATCGTCTGCCCTCTCTGAATCAGTTCTTGAACTGTCCTCCCATCCAAGAGCCAGTTCTCCGACCATCCTCCACCAGCCCCTGCCCCGAAACAGTTCTCGGACCATCAGCATCCTCTGCAGCTATTCCTCTTCCATCCATGTCAACCGAGCTGTCCAGTGACATAGCCTTCAAGGTTGATCAGTTGATCGATCATGTCATTGTCAGTGGCTGGTCACTCTCCAATATGTATGCTGTGAGAAGGCGCCAGTGGCAAAATGTACCAGCATTACCAAAGGAGAACCTCTACAAAAGATACTTGGAGTTGTACAACAGCATTGTGCCTCCGCCTTCTTTGGCAAACTTGCCCCTTCCTCAAAACTGGTTGGACAAGGCGTTGAAGACAGCAAGAGTCCAAGCTCCCAAGTATGTGTCTGGTGACGTCTTCAGAGAATTCCACCAACAAAAAGAGCAGGAAGCTAAGAAGAAGAAGGTGCACATGGAAGAGAAGAAAAAGGAAAGAGCAAGGAAGAAGGCTGAGAAAGATGCTGAGAAGGACAGGATGAAGCAAGAGCAGGAAGAGAATATAAAAGCAAAGCAAGCGGAGAATGCAAAGATGAATCTAAGGGAAAGGGAAAGAAAAGGACCCCGGAGATCACTGTTTCCACATCAGAGGATTCTGATTCTGATGTGATACAATATATGAATGACAGTTCTGGGGATGTCTCTGAGGGCTGAAATTGATATGAAAATGTGTGTTTTGCTTGTGGAGATGATGGGGATTTGGATGGGTGGATTGGTTGTGATGTGTGTGAAAGGTGGTACCACAGGGGTTGTTCTGGAAAGCAGAGGAAGACAGTATTGAGTTTGGGTGAACTTGAGATATAAATATGCGAGTTTAAGTTTGTGTGTGACATTTGTTTAAAATAAATTTTACCAGCTGTACATGTATATTTTTCCTTTCTTAAAACTGTTTCTTGTTTCCTTTTTTATGATTCTTTGGTTGTTTCAGTTGTTTGGAAAATAAAAATTTAACTCAGGTCCTGCTAAACATGAAATTCAATTTGTTACGAAATCCATTTTCCCGTTATTTGTTTCAATGTTTGTTGGTTATTCTTCCTACCATGTGTGTTTGTGTATCACTATCATTACTGCAAGGGATGGCTGAATACATAAAAATTTAAAAAAACAAGGCTGAAAACGTTATATAAAAATATATATGAAAAAGGTCTTCTCACCAGTGGTCGGTATGGGGTAAGTAGGCGGCCGGTATGGGGTAAGTAGGCAGTCGGTATGGGGTAGAGGGACTGTCGACCAGACGGTACAGGGTAGAACAACATGACACAAAAAAGAATTTTAACACAACTTACAATCTGGTATTCTGAGCGAGCCAAAATGGCAAGCACTGCTTACCGATCACATCACAATGTGTGGTTTGCGACATCAGTTTACGACAACAGTTTTTACTTGTGATAATTAAGATAATTCTTCTGTTTCAGAAAGCAATGGCAGACCACTGGAAGAATTTCTTGCCAAAAACTACAATGAAATGTCACACAAAAGGAAAGAAAGTTATAGTTCTGTGTCCTCTGAGTCCCCCAGGGAGGGTTGGGACTCAAAAACGACTGGGGAGGGAGAATCCACAACTGCAGAAGGCACCCGTGATGACGATACTGGCATATCTGACGGTGAGTGCAAGAAAAAGAGGTGTAGATCTTATACTCCTATTCAAAGAAAAGAAAAAGCAAAAGTGTCATCAACATCGGCACCTGGAATGTTAGGACCATGAAACAAATGGGAAAACTTACACTCCTGTTAGAGGAGCTGAAGGAACTCAGCATGAACATCACTGGACTGAGTGAAGTACGATGGGACAAACAGGGCCTATTCAGGACAGAAGATCACACCATCGTATACAGCGGAAACAAACGCGGCATGAATGGCGTTGCAATTATACTGGACAGACGCTTACGAGACAACATTAGCAGCCATGACGCTATAAGTGATAGAATTGTCACTGTGAAACTTGACACCCAACCCGTGCCCCTGAACATCATACAAGTATAGGCCCCCACATCTGCGAGCACAGAAGAAGAAATAGAGCTGTTCTATAATGATCTACAATCAGTAACAGACAAAATCCCAAGCAGAGAAATATGCATAATCATGGGAGATTTCAATGCCAAAGTGGGAGAGGGTGAGGATCTGGAATGTGGGATAGGACCCTATGGATTAGGAGAACGAAACGACCGAGGAGACATGTTAGCATCTTTCTGCCATGCAAATGAAATGAGCATCACGAACACTCTCTTTAAACACCCGATGCGAAGAAGATACACATGGATAAACCCTGGAGGCAATCTCCGAAACCAGATTGATTACATCCTGATTGACAAAAACTGGAAAACAACTGTGCTCAACTCAAAGACAAGGCCAGGGGCAGACTGTGACACTGACCACATTTTAGTGACAGCAAAGCTGAGATTGAAAGCCTATAGGAAGAGCAAGCCAAAACCCACCACCAGATTTGACACGGACAAACTGAAAGACCCTGAAATCAGCAATGCTTTTCAGATCGAAACAGAAAACCGTTTCTCAGCATTACTCAAGGAGTGGTCAGCTGAAGAAAGACACCCAGATACACTGTGGAAAGACATGAAAAGAATTTGGAGTGAAACTCGGGAAAAGAACGAGGAAAACTCCCAAACCATACATCAGTGAAGAAGTGATAGAGCTTGCAAAAAGAAAGAGCAAAGCCAGAAAACTTAGTAAACAAGATGAATATCATGCACTGAAGAAGGAAATCCAAACAAAGATCAGAAGAGACAAGAATGCATGGTTAGAAAGAGAGTGTGCAAACATAACAGAATGTAATACACAAAGAAAGTCAAAAGAAATGTTTGAACAAATAAGAAAAGTAAAAAAGAGGGATTTCCAACCACAGAACTTGAGTCTGAACAACAAAGAAGGCACAACACTGACAAACACAAAAGATGTGCTCTCAAGATGGCACGAATACGGCAAGATGCTGTTTGCGGACAACATCAGACCAGACCCGAGGGACCTCCAACAACCAGACTCACAACAGATAGATAAAGAACCAGAACCTCTCTTGGAGGAAGTACAGGCTGCAATAAAACAAATAAAGAATGGAAAATCCCCTGGATTAGACAACATACCAGGTGAACTCCTGAAACATACCAGCGAATCAGGAATAAAAGCACTCCACCAAATGATCTGCAAAATTTGGCAGACAAATGAATGGCCAACAGACTGGAAGCTACAAGAATTCGTCATGCTATACAAAAGCGGCAATGTCAAAGACTGTGGAAATTATAGAACCATCGCCCTCATCAGTCACACCAGCAAAATCCTGCTCATCATCATACTCAACAGAATGAAATCTAAGGTAGAAGAGGAACTATCAGAATGTCAAGCTGGTTACAGGACCAACAGAGGAACCGCTGACATGCTCTTCATACTACAAATAATGATTGAACAGATAAGAAGCAATGGAAACGAAGCCTTCATCACGTTCATAGACTACAGCAAAGCGTTCGACAGCGTTAGGCACCATCACCTGTTCGATATAATGATTAAGATGGGATTCCCGAAACACCTTGTGACCCTCATCGCTGCACTATACCACGAACAAAAGGCAACGATTAGATGGAACAATGAGAACTGTCCATATTTCAACATTGAGAAAGGAGTCAGACAGGGTTGCATACTTTCACCTCATCTTTTCAATATTTATACTGAGCAGATCATGAGAAACGCAGACATAGAAGATATGGGAATAAAGATCGGAGGCCGAAACATCACAAACCTTCGCTACGCTGATGACACAGCTCTTATGTCAGATAACATCACCAGCATGAAAAGAGTGTTGCACAGAGTGGATGAAGCGGGCAAGACAGCAGGCCTACACCTAAATGCTAAAAAAACGAAAGTCATGCATACTGGAACAGGGCACCATGAACACCAGGAGATACTAGTAAACAAAACAGCACTAGAAAAAGTGACTGATTTCAAATACCTAGGATCACATAATTTATCGCAAGATGGAAGCTGCTCAAAGGACATAAAAACAAGGATAGGAATGGCAAAACACAAAATGGTTCAACTAAACAACATTTGGAAGGATAGAGGCACACCAACTGACCTCAAAGTGAACATACTTAAGTGCTTGATCTGGCCAGTCCTACTATAATAATGGTTGTGAAGCCTGGACACTCAAAAAGGCAGACATAACAAGATTGGAGGCAGCTGAAATGTGGCTTTACAGAAGGCTACTCAGAATAAGTTGGACAGAAAGGAGAACAAATACAAGCATCTTAGAACAGCTTGGCACCACCAGAAGAATAACACCTGAAATAAATAAAAGAAGACTTGCATACATCGGCCACGCGGCCCGAAACAAAAGCACGGCCCTTATGATATCAATCCTTCAAGGAAAGACAGAAACAAAGAGAAAACAAGGAAGACCACCCATTACATATCACGATAACATCAAGAAA
This sequence comes from Onchidella celtica, assembly GCA_963931925.1. NCBI lineage: Eukaryota > Metazoa > Mollusca > Gastropoda > Systellommatophora > Onchidiidae > Onchidella > Onchidella celtica. Next base: position 1,100,975 of record OZ007581.1, read on the forward strand.
GTCAGCCAGCTGGAAATAAGTGAACTAACTAGGAAAGCTAAGGACAGGATTGGCTGGAGGAGATTTTGTCGTGACATGCACTGTAGCAGCTAACATCGATGACGATGAAGCCGACAGGTGAGGTGACAGGCCTTAGGCGGTCGGTACGGGGTATAGATCTAGATCTAGATCAAGTGATTCTAGATCTAGAATCTAGATACAGTCGAGCACGCGAAACTCGAAGACACCTACATCGAAATCACGGATCCCACGAACAAAGGTCTAGGTCCCGAATTTATTTCTCAATATTCTTAGTAGTTATTTCACGCGAACCTTGAACTGTGACACGGATTGGTCGAACCAGTTTTCCTGCTGCGAGTGTGATCCAAGCATCCCAGTAGCCTAGAAGTAGAAAAGAAAAAAAAAAAAAAAAAACCGAACGCCAGAAACTTGACTGGGTTAGCTGTGTCATAGGCCACTGGGTTAGCTGTGTCATAGGCCACTGGGTTAGCTGTGTCATAGGCCACTGGGTTAGCTGTGTCATAGGCCTAGTCATAGCCAAGTGGTGGCAGTGCATAGATATACACTAGTGAAGGTGGCAGTGCTATAGTCGCTCCCTCCCCTTTCCCCCGATAAAAACGGCGACTAAAACACCTGAGACGACCGATTCGGGCAGGAAATAACCTTTTCTGTTTTTTTGGGGGGTTTGTCCCGCACGTAGAGATGCACTACATGGTCATGTAGTGCATCTATGGTCCCTCGCTCATAGTCATAGCCATGTACCGCAATAGAAAAAAAAAAAAAAGGAAACGTTGCCGTACGAACGGGAGTCAAGCCGAACAGAGAAAAATGGTGAGTTGTGTTCACCCTTTATTTTATCGCTGTTGGGCTTGATTTGGTCCCCGTCTGTTGTGTATTCTCTGCTTGGTCCTTGGCCGACCGACGCACTTCCAGAAGAGAAAAAAAAGCTTTCGGGCAAAAGGTCGCGTGCCGATGTCGCCATGCGCGCCAGTTTAATTTGCTTCTCTTTCAAGTGACCACGGGAAGGGGGGAGGGGGACGACTTGTAATTCATGGTACACGTTGTCAGTTATATTATTTTCCTTGAATATACGGCAATAAAACCTCATGATTAATGCTTCACGTATTCCTCGAAATTCGGCAAACTCGAACTAGATGAAGCCACCCCAAAGAATTCGAGTTTTCCGTGCTCGACTGTATTAAATAGATCTACTCTCTAGATCAGAACAGCACAAAACTATGACGTAGATTTTTCACGTATTTAATTTCATTTTTGACCCCCTTAACCTGCTGAATTGGCATAGTCCAATCTAGATCTAAATTTCTAGTTTGTAGATCTAGTCTAGATCTAGATCTATAGTCAATGCACTAGGTGCCGTCAGCATGTTGGTGCGGTCAATATTTGTTTTTCCATACAGTTTCATTTACCAGTGTTTTTGTGACTTATCCAGGTTTTGAGACATTCTTATCAATACATCACAACATCACATAGAATATGACTGCTGTCTAAGCTTGTATTTTGCCTTGGATAACTTTCCCAAATTTTGGGTCCCCACAACTTCCATCTTGAGTTCAAAGGTAAATATGTGACCCTACAGTTTTCTCCATTTAGTGGTCTGCTGTAAGCTCATAGAAGTGCTCTGGGCACTGTACTTTGGGTGGATTTTCATTAAAAATATATTTTCTGGGTATTATGAGTATGATTATGCACATATGGCGCTGACTGCACTGACATGCATTCATCTGGCACCCTGCATGAGGTGCAGTCACTGGTAATTGCAGTGTGACATCAGTGTTGTCTTTGCATCAACTGGGATCACTAGCACCATTATTACTTATTATTAAGGAAGTGTCTAGCGAGACCAGGATTCTGGTCTCCCTAGCCTGTGGTCTTGGGAGACCAAGATCCTGGTCTCTCTAGATTCGGGGCTAGGGAGACCAAGATTTTTGGGAGGACTTCTGAATGCATTCCGTAACTCGACAAGTGCATAGGCATTGTCAGATTGATATGTAACGATGTGAGGGTCTAGTCAGTTTGTATCATCGAGGCCGTAGGCCGATGTTCGTCTGGGCAGTAGTCAGAATGACACATCAGGGAAAGCCGCCGGGGTAGCTATGTACTGTTTTCACTCGGGCTATGGAACGCGGTGTGTACACGAGGGTGCTTTATCCCCAACAGACAAAGTTGCCGCCATGGCCAAGGCTGGGTGCTGACGCCTGTGAGGTGAAGAGACCGGGAATGATGTGTTCTCTTATTTTAAAAAATCGAAGGAAGGATCCGGCGTAGACATGCGCACTGGCCGGGAAAAATCTTGGGAAGGAATTCCGTACAAGATCCGCACTGTTGCCGACAAACAAAAGAGGGGATTTTTTTAGCGGGATATACAAAAAGGATGGGCTCGGTATTTGTATGGGACAAAAGAAAGAAAGGGCATTTTCTTTTTTTTTTTTTTGACATCTTACGTAGGTCTACTTACAAACAACATACATCACATTGCATTCAATAATACATCATCATACAATATTATAAATAAATCATATTATGACAATGCTCGGATCTGCACCCACACCCCTTCGCTCCAAAATCACACGTCTTAACCATTTCGCCACGCAGGTGAGTTAACAGCTTGGCGGTAGTCATTTACTAATACTCACATACTGCACCCTTGACCTAAATTAGGGAAAGTTACCGACCTTGTTAATTTGCATAGTTTTTAAAAATTATGAATCGGCTTAGTGGCAAAACAATCCGATTTCAGCAGCTGAGAGATTGCATGATCAGAGCTAATACAGGGCCTACAATCATGAGTGTGCGTCGATCGCCAATGGCTACCCCAGCCCCTTTTCGCCTGATTAGTCAATCTGACTACCGCCCATTGATACAAACTGACTAGACCCTCACGCCCCCAGGTCCATCTGACCATTCCGTGTTGTGAGTTTAAATTCCTGAACACCATATCAAGTTTTGTTTCAGCAAACCTTCGCTAGTCGCGCTTTTGGTAAATTCTGTTACCGTGACCTCTCCCCAGCAAATTTCAAAATGGCACCTGTTTTGCGGATTTTGTCTCGCTTCAGACTTTTTTCTGGGATTATACTGTTTTTCTTGGCAAGTGTGGTACAAATGTTATGTGAATATGAAGTGATAATTGGATATAAGTCTGAAAAACCAAACTTGTGCCCAGAAGTAAATTAGTAGGGAAACCAAAGTGCGGATCTCGTAAGGAATTCCTCCCAAATCTTGGTCTCTCTAGCCCCGAGTCTAGAGAGACCAGGATCCTGGTCTCCCAAGACCACAGGCTAGGGAGACCAGAATCCTGGTCTCGCTAGACACGTCGAACTAACGGGGCTAGGGAGACCAGAATCCTGGTCTCCCTAGACTCGGGGACCAGAATCCTGGTCTCCCTAGCCTCTTCCTATTATTAATATGATTACATTATAAAAAAGAGTTTAAAAAAAGAGCCACAGCACACCAGCTAATAGTAAACAACTGAATTTAATGAGATCACAAAGAATAATATTATGGTAAAATCTAAATACATAGATCTAGACTAGATCTATATTTCAAAGCATTTTGCAACTTGATCAAAGAATAAGTCTAGATCTTAGATATATCTAGATCTAGTAAATTCAGCATAAGGACAAGAAAAAGCCAGGGAAGTCAGGGAATTGGAAAAGAAGAGGATGGGAAGGTTGATTATCAGATTTATTTTGATATTGATCGCACAGAGAGCATGCACTGATGGCTCTTACATGCAGGTGATTGCATGACCAGCAACTTGTGACTGCACCACCAGCAGGTGACCGCACAGACATGCAGTTGATGCTTACACATGAAAAGTGTTCTGACCAGCACAGATTAACTGAGAGGGAATTTTAAGTGTTCACTGACAAGCCCAAAGTTCAGTGGTTAAATTGAGCCAGTCGGAAGCTCGCTAGACTTTGTTTACTTCTGGCCATTTACCATTTCCTGGCTCGTGACCGCACCTAGTGCATTGACCATAGATTTCTAGATTCCACTCAATTTGATATTTGAGCCATTGACAAAAGGTCGTCTCATCCAGTACTGCAATTTGGCAAACTAAAAAGTCGTCGTAATTTTTTCAAACTTTGCTGGATATTAACCAATAGTCCATGTGTGAAGGTATAACGGGGGAAAAGATAGTTGCATTGAGGGTATATGAGAAATTGTATTATCTTGTTTGGTTGTGCTGCTCTGTTGGTTGTCACCATGGACATTACAAATGCACGAAAAATCATAATCACTAGCATCTTATGAGCCTTAAAGCAACTGAATTGCATTGGTTTAATTGCCACTAAGCATAACACATGAATTTGTTCCAAAATTGTTCCAATTTCTGCAATCTTCATCAATTTTGTCATGTCCTATGTAACAACCAACAGAAGTGATATTCTGTCTTTTGTTTTACTTTGAGGTAAACAGTTTTTAAAGTATTTAGTCTTCCATTCCAAAATTCTCAATGCCTCTTCTGATTGAGAATACCTTTGAAAGTTGATTTGCATAGTTTATATCAACAAACAAGATTTGTTTGCAGTTGGTTGTCACAAACAGCATGTGGACATGAACATGCATGTAACAACCAAGATTTTCCTTTTTACTCTCCATTTTACTGATTTTGCACTGTTTTGCTCTTCATTGATCAATTTGTACACGTGAAAACACTGGAAAGGAATTCACTTGCAACGCATTTTAAAACATTAGAGAGGGGGAAGGTGTTGGTTGTCACAAATAGGATATATATGGACATGAACATGTGTAACAACTAACAGTGGAAAGCTATTCACTGTTTTACTTCATATTTTATTGAGTTTTATTTGCTTTGTTCGTCATAACTCATTCATGTCTCTGGTGCTGGTAAAATGGTATTGGTATGGGATTCATTTATTTCAATGGCTTATTTCACCATGGAAGTTGTTTGTTCATGGCGGTGATTAAATTAAAACACCCACCACGAGATTGCTGACAAGATTTTACCCATTACCTTAAATTTGGCAGTCTGGCACTTATCTACCTAACATTGCCAACAAGGAAACAGTGCTAGAAGTAGTAGAAGTGTCAGTATACTGTGACAGGTGGAGCATGGCAGTTGCGCTAGACTCAATATTTCATGGACATAAACAATCCACATAAGAAAAACAAAAAATCAGATATAATACACAGAACACAAAGTATTTATTTGTACCGCAGAAATATAATTTGTGTCATTAATAAACATTGCATAGCCACTGCTGTGTGATAGTGATAATGGCATCAATACAGTCACATCAATTTATCAAAAGGAAAGGAAAGTAGACTGGAATGATAAAGTTACAGCTAGCTCTATCAAACCACAGTTAGAAAATTTCAGTGGTAAGTGGCTAAGGTTCATGAGTGAGCCTTTCTTAAAGTTAAGCAGGTTACATAAATTAAAATATGATTCAGATTTCTTTAGTTATAGTCCTTTCCCAATCAATTCAAAGGAAAATTCATTCCACAATATTTAATATAGAAACAGTTATATTACATTTTCATATTCTGTTGTCTGTCCTCAACTGCTATTAGCTTTATACATGTTTATTCACATTAATCCAATTGAACAGTCTTCTGTTTGTAGGCCTACACACATACATGCATATTACAGCACAATCTTTCTTGAGGTAATATTTATTCTTAAATGTCTTTAATTTCAGACAGATTGTATCTAACATTCAAAGTCAACACAATACACCTGTAAAGCCTATTTTCACTAACATTTCATGGCAATAAATATCTTGTGCACATTGTGAAGTGAAAAACAAATGCTGGGACGTCCTCTACATTCTGCTTTAGCCAAACAGACTCAAAAACCTAATTTAATTGACATGTATCCCTTGAAGTGAAACCCAATTCACTACACTTTCATTATTATCTAACTGGAGAGAGAATCAGATAATCCTTAAAAATTAGAGAAAATGGCAGGTCTACAACAATTTACAACATGGCAAAACTAATGCTTCAAACGAAAGTACTGAACTCGTTGGTTGCTGATTGCTAAATCAAGCTCTAGGCAAACCTTTTCTTTTAGGGCATCAAAACTTTCCCATGATAAGTCATCTTTCAAGGGCCACACATACATTCCCTTCTTTTCAGTCATGAAACAAATCATAGCAAGTCTTGTCTCATCATCAACCTCTCTGGCCTGAGCAATGTAGTCTTTACCCTCCCAGTCCACTCTGAAGAAATAAATGATCTAAGCATTACATCTCAAAAGTGGTTTTTAAATATCATTTCCAATGAATGCAGTACTTTCAACTCATGCACACACATCTGTGTAACGTGTAATATCTAAGTAGTGTTAATTTTTTGTCGGTTGTCACAAAAGACATTATGCCACCAATGAAAGCCATGTCCATTGAGCAAACATGTGACAACCAACAAGACTTTCACAGAATTTAATAGACTGAACAGTAGACGACAGGAAAAACTTAGTTCTAAAATGTCATTTACAATGAAAGTAGTAGTTTTAAACCATGCACATACTCTAACATAATCTTAAAAACTGATTAGAAGCATTTAATGTCGGTTGTCATAAAAGACATAACTTCCAAACATAGAATCCATGTCCAATTAGCTAACACGTGACAACCAACAAGACTATCACACCATTTACAAGACTGAACTGTAGATGACACAAAAAAAATCTAGTTTTCAAATGCCAATTAAAATACAAGTATTTTTTAAACCATACACATGCATTTGTGTAGGCTTAAATTAACTGATTAGAAGCTTTTTACTGTCAGTTGTCACAAAAGACATAACAGCCAAATGTACAATCCATGTCCAATGAGCTAACATGTGACGACCAACAAGAAGTTCAAAATTGGGATAAACAATGTGGCAAATTTTAGTTCTTATCACCAACACCCATAGAAGTTGAGTTTTAGTCTGATTCTCTCTCTTTAGTTTCATCATTCAAGTTGTCAAGTTGCCTCAACAAAAAGAATCAAGTCGGTTGTTACAACCAGACATGACTAGTCCTAGCGGTTGTCACTACGGACATAACAAAAAGCAATGTCCGTCGAGTTGGATATCGCCATTAAATCCGCTCCAGTCGAGGGCACCACAAGTGCTGAAACGGTCTTGGAGGAGAAATGGTTTAAGTGTCTAAATCAACTGTCAAAGTTTTCAATTAATAGCACTGATAACCTACAATTCAATTAAAGTACCTATCGGTCGTCACAAATCTGTCGGTTGTCACACACTTTTGTGTTTTTTATTCATCGGACATGTATCATCATCTTACCTTTCCTCCGTCTGGTCGCCATCTTTAACATCAAATGTGCGCCTCATGACAAAACGGATGCTGAGCTCTTTGTTTTAGGAAGTCGCAAAAGATGCCAGGCGGTTCCGAATAGTCTAAATTGGGTATTGTTCGGTCGTCACAAATGGACATAAACGATACCGGTCATCTTATAATCTTAATATCGACGCCAGAACTGAACGCATCGGTACGATCCTAGCAGAAAATGAAGATGGATTCTTCAGCGGTAAAAGGCGAAATCGGTTATTCTTCGTTCGAGTACTCATTCAACCATGGCTTCACTCACAGGAAGCGTCTGATTCGGACATTGACGGTGACGACCGACAAACACGTTTTTGATTTCACTGCGTGCTTCAAAAACAAAAGAAAATGCAAAGAAAACACATCAAACCAATTATCAAATATTAAAATGATCGCCCTAGCATATTTTGACGTAGAAATACAGTATGATAGACATAAAAATTAGTTACAGTTTTAACACAGTGTTCTGACCTACTTTTAAACCTGAACAGAAAACACCGACATTAGACCTTCAAACAGCATTTTGGGGTAATACAGTACTTACAAATTCCATGAAATTATTTTTTTTGTCTCTCTGTTCATATTTTGACAAAAACAATCAAGTACGAACATTAGGAAGCGTAGTGTTTTTTTAATATCTTAATTTTTCTCACTTGGGGTAGCACTAGACCACCTTTTGTCATTGGCTCATTTGCCTAGGTTTGGAAGGTATCGAAAACAGGGGAGTTACAGCTGCTAAATTTACAAATTGTAACTTCTACTACTCTAGGCCTATTACCTCAGACCTGAAAACAAACATTACAAATTTATAGAAATATTACTAAGAACTGCTTAACAGCTGCTGCGATTTTGCTTACCATCCCCGAAAGCTGTATCAAAAACAATTACACACAACGCTTTCAAACACTAGCAGGCGCCATCTTGGAAAATTTTTGTTTTGACCTCAGACTTTGGCTTCGCATTCACTCTCATTCGCTTTGAAGTTTTCGCTTTGAATTAATTAATTTAGTGTAGCAAATCTGTCCACAGCTCTTTGTTGAGTGTCCTAGATAGTAGTGCACCACATTAGAGAGATCGTACAAGCAGGGCGTTATGCAGAGTTTTAGGGGACAAGACAAGTTAGTGCATTGACATCTCAAGATTACTGACCTCGGTATTCATTGATTAGTTCTGAGGCACGAGTAGGCTGTCTACTTTGTATTCATTCATTAAAAAAAGTTAAATCCTAAAATCCTATTGGCAGCCGCTTAGGATTGGCTGGATGCAGAAATCGGAATGATAGAAACGTAATTTACTATGGGGTTAAAATTTGTATTATGATGTACGCTGACTGAAAATTATCTCTAGGACCCAATGAGGTCAGCCCCAGGGCACTAACCAATGGTTCCCTTTCATAGTTCTATTGTCGTTGTTTGTTGCTGTTACTGGAGAGTTTCTGATGTCAATTACAAATATTCGAAACTTCATCATTCTGAGCCCGCCAGACGGTCATATTAAAATGATCCTTGTATCCCCTTACCTAATTTCAGACAGAATTTCCGTACAATTTTTCCTTCTGTTTTTAATGTGTCGTCATTGCGTGTGGGTGTGTGTTACAATTGTGTGGTGTGTCTGTGTGATGACTGTCGGTGTGTGTGTGGGGAGGGGGATGACTGTCCGTGCGTGTCTTGATTGTGTGTATGTGTGTGATGACTGTGGGTGTGTGTCTCGGGGATGACTGTATGTGTGTGTAATGACTGTGTGTATGTGTGTCATGATTGTGCGTGTGTGTCTCGGGGATGACTGTATGTGTGTGTCATGACTGTGTGTATGTGTGTGATGAATGTTGGTGTGTGTCATGATTGTGTGTATGTGTGTGTGATGACTGTGGGTGTGTGTCATGATTGTGCGTGTGTGTCTCGGAGATGATTGTATACGTGTGTGTCATGATTGTGTGGATGTGTGTCTGATGACTGTGGGTGTGTGTCATGATTGTGTGGATGTGTGTCTGATGACTGTGGGTGTGTGTCATGATTGTGTGTGTGTGTCTGATGACTATGGATGTGTGTCATGATTGTGTGTATGTGTGTGATGACTGTGGGTGTGTGTCATGATTGTGTGTGTGTGTCTGATGGCTGTGGGTGTGTGTCATGATTGTGTGTATGTGTGTGATGACTGTGGATGTGTGTCATGATTGTGTGTGTGTGTGTGTCTGATGACTCTGGATATGTGTCATGATTGTGTGTATGTGTGTGATGACTGTGGGTGTGTGTCATGTTTGTATGTGTGTGTCTGTGTGATGACTGTGGGTGTGTGTCATGGTTGTGCGTGTGTGTCTCGGGGATGACTGTCAGTGTGTGTCATGATTGTGTATATGTGTGTGATGATTGTGGGTGTGTCATGATTGTGTGAGTGATTGTGTATGTGTGTGGGGCGTGATTGTGTGAGTGATTGTGTATGTGTGGGGGCATGATTGTGTGTGTGATATTGTGTGAGTGTGGGGGTCATGATTGGGTGTGTGATTGTATGTGTGTGTGGTGATTGTGTAAGTGTGTGCTACTACATTTTATCACCGTTATTTATAGATCAGATGTGTTTCTGCCTATGTCGGGCCTTCTTTCCCCAACTGTGTACGTGAGGTAGCCCAGTGGTCTACTTTGTAGTACGGCGTCACCTGATCTTGATTTGAACTGCCTGACAACGTAACTGGAAATTGGTAGGCCAGGACAATTCAGTGGTCAGTTTGCTGCAACTGTCCTCAAAGATGCTAATGCCTGGGGTAGATAGAGAATCTGAGAGAACAAAACACTAAACCCGCTGCAAACCTTTCCAGTTCTGTAACATTCTTCTTTGGTCTCGGCTTGGGCGTGGCAGTTGATTAATTTATCCATAGATGGGCATTCGTCAGATGGGGGAAACTGGCTGGCCGCCAAATAATGTGCACACTTTTGTTTCTTTGCCTTCAGACTTTTGCAAGATGAAAAAGCGTTGACGTCATCATGATTAATATTACTAAGCTTATTATTATTATTGTTATTATTATTATTATTATTATCATTACCGTATTATCATATACAGCCATGTTGGCAACTTGTGCTTAAAATGCAAAGAGCACATAAGACTTGTAGACCGAAAACAAGATTTGGGTACATTTCTGTACCATGAGACTGCAGGTCTGTCTGTTAGGCTTGTTCAGTTCTTGTGAAAAATATTCATGAAATAGAGACTGTGCGAGCAATGAGAAATGGAAGTATTAAAATGGTGCATGTTTACTCTCGCCTTGACAGGATCGAGGATCGAGTACCTAGTCTTCTCGGATAAGGACGAAAAAATTCGGAGGGCCCGTGTGCACGTTGCGCACGTTAAAGATACCTTGGCAGTTGGAAATCGTAAAGAGCAGGCCGAAAGGCCGCTGCCCGGGCAAAATTGAAATTAATAGATTAAAATTTATCCATATCATCTCCCCCCCCCCCCCCCCCCCCGGCCAGAACAAGAAATAATAAAACAAGTAAAGTGAGGTGTAAATGCCAAGGGCAGCGAACCTCCTAAAATAAAGACCTCAAATCTCGCCTTGACAGAACTTAAACACACTCTCATAGGCACACAACACACGCACGCACACTTTTGTTCAACGATAGAGTATCTTCTGTAGTTTTACGGGATATCCATTTGACTTCTGTGTGTGCAGAATTAGCGAGCAATTTTATATGTCGGTAGGCCGACCCTGACCAGTTATTCGGGTTTAGGCCCTATGCCAGAGCATTCAAATTGTCGACCACTGGCCTTGTTCCCTCCCGTGTCAGAGCTTGACAATCAAGCGCAATTGCAAGTATATTCAGAGCTTGACAGCCAAGCGCAACTGCAAGTATATTCAGAGCTTGACAGCCAAGCGTAACTGCAAGTATATTCAGAGCTTGACAGCCAAGCGCAACTGCAAGTATATTCAGAGCTTGACAGCCAAGCGCAACTGCAAGTATATTCAGAGCTTGACAGCCAAGCGCAACTGCAAGTAATGTCAGAGCTTGACAGGAAAACGCTACTGCAACAAGAACCCACCCACCAACCTTCATTAGAATACTCTGATAAATTAATATACCGGTAGTTTTATGTTTTTTGCATATGTTTTGTCAAGTTACATTGTTCCCCAATTGAGATTCCTCCTATATTGCTCTATTACATTTTGCTATTTTGATACCAACCAAAATGTAAGCTGCATTATTATTGCATTTTATTCGTGATTTTGATACAGTCATGCCTACAGTGATGTGTCATCATCATACCAATGTTTTAGGATTGTTGTTCGTCCACATTAGTACATGAGTACATCAGTACCACCCAAATTATTTTCATCTAATTCAAGAGTTTTCATGTCAACTTCAGTACGTCCATCGAGGTTTTCCCGCTTTTGTACACTCACCCAGACAAAACTCCATGCTGGATACCCCATAGTTCAACTATCCACACTTACATCACCCAGATTCCCTTCTCGAGGAAGATTTTGACAGCAAATACTTGATTCAGTCTCTCATTTTCGTGAGAATGGAATGCATCAAGGCTCGTCCAGTGAAAATCT
>OZ007581.1:1117844-1140344 GCA_963931925.1 Onchidella celtica
CCTGCGCGTCCCGCCAGCACCCGTCAAATTATGGCTATGATTTGCGCACGGGTTAGTTTGTTTGCACATCGCAGGAAGTGATAACGTCATATTATGTTAACGGGAAAGAAATTTTATGATATTTTCCTAGGAATAATATTGAAAACACAAACCTGTACTTTTGGCCCTGCAGCGTCAATCTCACAATTCCAGACCCTTTCTTTTTCTTAGTCGAGGTACATTGCGAACACACAAACAAAGTTTCATACTTGATAGTCTTTGAACTCAATCTCATCATTCAAACCAGTCCTAACAGGAAGTTGTTTTGTGAGTGTGATACAGTCTATACCGGAATCAATCTTAGTTACATTAATTTGCCGAAAAAATAGACCGAACGCCAATGTGTCGCAACCTAGAAACTAATACAAACGTTCTGCGAGTTATTAATTATTTTTGTATTTTCTGTGCCGGGAACACGACGCCAGTCTATACTAAGCGTTGTATAAAATCTGAGGGCCACCGAATCAGCATTAATAGAGGAGTAGCGAAAGGCGCGCTGCAATTGTCGTAAGGTTTCACTTTTATTAATTGCTACTTTCAATTGCTGGCAAAATACTGGCAAGAATGCTTCTGAATCGCCTTCTTGATTACCTCTCGTCAAATGACTTGCTTCCCGAGAGCCAATGTGGCTTTTGTAAAGAGAGGGGAACGGCGGATATGATCTTTGCTGCCAGACAGATTCAGGAAAAATGCATGGAACAAAATAAAGCGCTGTACATCACATTTGTTGACTTCACAAAAGCATTTGATACAGTGTGTCGCGAAGGCCTCTGGAAAATCTTGGCGAAGTTTGGGTGTCCACCCGAATTCATCACAATAGTGCGCCAGTTTCATGATGGCATGCAAGCTGCAGTCAAAAGTAACGGCAGTGTTTCAGAGCCCTTTGCTGTCACAAATGGGGTAAAACAGGGTTGTGTCTTAGCCCCAACTCTGTTCAGCATCATGTTCTCTGCAATGCTACAAGACGCCTTTAGCTCTCCTCCTCAAGGGGTAAGCATCAAGTACCGAACTGATGGCAGTCTATTCAACCTCAGAAGACTTCAGGCAAAAACCAAAACCAAAAGTACTACTATTTGTGACCTACTATTTGCTGATGATTGTGCACTTCTGGCACACGATGAGGATAGCATACAAAACTGTGTTGATAAGTTCTCTAGTGCCTGTGACAACTTTGGCCTCACAATAAGCACAAAGAAGTCGGAAGTGCTCCATCAGCCTTCTCCAGACGACAAGTATCCTGTGACCCCAAATGTCAAAGTCCATGACAGTCTTCTGAAGGTGTCGGAGAACTTCACCTATCTTGGCAGTACACTGTCTTCCACGGCTCGTGTTGATACTGAAATTCCCTCAAGAATCAGCAAAGCCAGCTCTGCATTTGGCAGGCTTCGAAAGAGAGTGTGGCATGTTGCCGGCATTCGCACAGACACTAAGCTGAAAGTGTACAATGCTGTGGTCCTTCCCACCCTACTCTATGGGGCTGAAACCTGGACAGTGTACCAATCGCATGCCAGAAAACTAAATCACTTTCATCTAGCCTGCCTTAGAAAGATCCTAAGGATCAAATGGCAGGATAAAATTCCAGACACTGAGGTCCTCAATCGTGCCAAGGAATTGAGCATCTTCTGCCACCTGAAAAAAATTCAGCTACGTTGGGCAGGACATGTTGTCAGAATGCCCGACTCCAGACTCCCTAAGCAAATCTTCTTCTCTGAGCTCTCCAATGGAACGAGGAATGTTGGGGCCCCAAAGAGACGTTACAAAGACACTCTCAAGCAATCACTGAAGGCCTTTGCCATTGATGTGAGTGAGTGGGAATAGCTCTCGCTTGATCGAGCAAATTGGAGGGCGGCCCTTACCAGAGGCAGCAAAGCATGGGAAGCTGACAGAGTCCAGCAGGCTATCAAAAAAAAGAGAACGGCGCAAGAAAAGGCCCAGTGGTACTGAACCAACGGAGCACTCTTGTCACTTATGCGGAAGGGTCTTCAGGGCAAAAATAGGACTTATCAGTCACATGAGAAGCCATAAGTCATGAAAGAACAGTTTTCCATTCTGTCCTCTGTGTCCTTTAGTTCTCTTTATTGTCCATGTGTTGAAATTCTCAACAATTTCTGTTCTTTATTCCTCTGGTGTTGTTAAGGTCATCATCATACCTGATGGACGAACTATTATGCATGGTGAAGGTTGCACAGACCGAAAGAATTTGAAGTTTTGACCACTTTCGTATATTTATATGTCATATTCATTCCCCGTCCTTATCGCTTGCTCCCAGCAATTTAAGATCTGTTCTGTGTGTGAGAAATCAGGCCTGCACTGATCAACCAGTTAAAATCCATCAGTATCCCACGCGCATAGCACGCACCCTTAGTCTGTACGGTACCGATAGCACTGGCACTCGCTCGGTAGTCGTAGTCGCATATTAGTGGAGTATTTTGCAAACTTTTGCACATATATATAATTATTATGACAAACAGTTCTGGCAACCTCTTGCAGGATTATCCTATCTGTGTACAGCTGAGTGCTGCTCGACTGTCGCTGTTGTGGCAATCCAATGCGCTGTAGCTGGACCAAGTGCACTTCTGCCCTGTATAAATAATTATACCACCCACACCTGAGCTCTGTTCGGCAGGTGTAGCAAGGCAATGTACCATAAGACGCGAATAAATAACTGTGGCATGTATGGATGCTGTGGCTAGTCAATGTACAATGCCAGCAAACTACAAACAGCTGAGGCCTCTCACTTTATAATGCTGGATCTCATTTGGTAATTTTATTATTTTTTCTTTACATTCATATAATTATTATATTTTGTTTGTAAGGTTTTCTTGTGTCTCTGACTTTGTCCACACCCGTGGTGCTCCGCAAATTATACGACTTTCTCTTTTGCCAACTTTCCTGTCACACCAAAGAATAATTATTCTACATTCTTTAAATTGTTCCCACCTAGCCCTACATACTGTGACTCGCCGCCTATCGGCTTCCATTGAACTTGAAGCCTAACTACAGTAACAACATTTCCTAGGCGTTCCAGCTGATCATAATGAAATTGATGGATTAATTTCAAGGTCTGGCTGTGATGAAAAAACACCAACAGCCCGAGTCTGAGCACACCCGAGATCCAGTTTGCCTACTCAGCTCTCGCCTCCGGGAAGGCTCAAATCACCGTGACGAGTGCAGGGGACTTTCCCTTTTTTGTGTCAGCCTTTCATTCATTGGCTGACCGGGAAATTTCAAGGGGTCAAAGGTAAAGTTTAACTTGAAGAGCACGGCCGAGTCATAAGCAGCTGATAATTCTGTAGCGTTGGTATGATGGCGTAGCCAAGTAGGGTAACACGGTGTGTAAGGGGGTGGCTCTGTGTGCTGTAGGGATGCCACTGGCTGGGCACAAGTGGCGAGTGGTGTGAGATTATCTGCCGATCTAACAAGACTTGTGTTGTAAACCTGTGGTCGGCTGGAACTTTATGGACAGAACAGCTGTTGAGTGACAGAAAGACTTGTTGTTCTTCCCGCTTCTTGGCCCCGGGGACTAACATCAAGATGACTGTTCCTTTCTTAATGCGTGTCTTGCCTGGGTGTTTTCATGGGCACAGACGGGATTTTGCGTAAGTCACAGAATAATTCATTGACAAATTGTAGGCCTAGATCTACATCTGATACTGGTCACCAGTTCTTTCATGTAGGATGTTTAGTTTTCAGCTTGTGTCCACAGATCTACTTGTATACTATACTTGTACATATATACACAAAAGACTGCTATAGTAGTCCTTGATATACACCTAATCCATTTGGTGAAATGATGGTCTGTAATGTTTTGTCATCCCTTCACAACTGCCCACTCAGACTGGATGTCGCGACCTCAGGCTACAAAAGTAGTCTTACGCATATTAATGTATTTAAATTTTCATTTGATTGTTTTGTTTCTTATGAAAACAGCGGAGATTGATTGGATTAAGAACTTAGCACGCGGTGGTGATGCTTTATGTTCTCTGTCTGTTTGTCTGTCTGTCTGTCTGCCTGTCTCTATCTCTGTCTTACTCATTTTTATTTTAATAAACTGGTTTTTGATTTTATGATATCGGAGTCCGCTGCTCCAGGTTTCCGCTTCCTCTCTGTTGCCAAGTCAACTGTTTAAAGTTGCCGCTGGTGACGAATGCACTAGCTGTGTGTGACGCTGTCTCTAGTGTCAGGGCATAAACAAATCTTTGTTACTATGAACAGAAAACTTTTTGTGGTGAACAGCCAGTCGTCTTCATAGGGTCAACTTTTGTTGTTAATCTTATAGGAAAACCATGAAAGGCGGACAAAGCTTCTGTTGTCATGACAACATGCCACAGCTTTATAACCCAAACTTAAACTGTCGTTAGGGGTGCAAGAAAATCTTTTGATGACCAGAGCAGAAAATGTCCCAAATTGTCGTAGCTCCAAGACCTTAAAAGCCCCATGGAAATCATTTTCTATTATTTTTGTATCTTATAAAGTCAACAGTGGACTCCATAGAACTTCAAACTTTTAACACTTGTCACTTCAGTTGCCAATAGTGATGATGTCATCACGAGTTTTTTGTTTGTCGGTCAGCAGAAAGAATTCCATAAGTTCTTTTTATTGCAAAGCATATACTATAAATGGTGCATGTGCGCACAATGTTGTGTGCACACACCTTGGCCTTGATAAATGAAGAACATTTTCGTGAGTAGCAAATCCCAGAATAGTCCAGAAATGTTCTGCGATGTCTATGGAGTTCCAGATTGGGAAATCAGACAGTTTCTGTGGACGTCTGAAGGACACGTTTGTCCCCAATCACTTGATGTGCTATCACAGCCCAACGACTGCAATAGAAAGATTTCCATTTGATCTAGAATGCCAGGAAAGCCCAGGAAAATTGCAGATGAAGAGCAAACTCGTTGTAACTCTTGCTGATGTCAGATGTTTTTTTCTGGTGTTACACTGACCAAACTGCCATTCTTCACTATAGTGACAATTTCAGTCTGACTTTTGTAGTCAACACTGGCATGTTTAATCAAATCAGCCTGAGCGTACAGGCCTAGATCGATGTCTCAGGTTTATACAATAAAAAATGAATGGGTGGAGGAGAAAGTGAGTGTGGGCATCAATGTTGCTTCATTTTATATTTGGACTGGTTGCCTTTTACAAACAGAATCTGGCAGACTCCTGGCGATTTAGGTCAAGACATGCCATACTGTATCTCCCCAGTTGACACCGAGAAATGAACAATTTGGCCGTCCCAAAGGGTCAAACTTTCTCCCATGCACGTGGCACGGCCAAATCTTCAAACTGATCACAACAAAATGATTATAGGACGGACAGTAGGCCTAAGTAAAATGGCCGTGTTTACCTGCACGACGACACCAGCCCAAGTTTTGGGGTGAAGAAGTCCAAATACTGTAGAGATTTCATCCTGCAGACATAATACATAGTTATTCCGCCATTGATGACGTGTGCACAACATCGAGCAGGAAAAGTCAATCAGAAAATAGAGTTTACGTCATGTCAAAACAAATGTTGTATTTTAGATCATGTGGCCAAATTGTCTAGTATCTCCCTAGATACTGTGTACTGTGTACTGTGCTCAGGGTACTGTGTACTGTGTGCTGTGTTCTGGGTACTGTATACTGTACTCTGGGTACTGGGTACTGTGTACGGTGCTCTGGGTACTTTCATGCAACCTCCTCCTCCCTACTACACTCCCCGCCCCCTCGTGGCCACTGGAAATGCCAACTCGACACAGCGTCAGCGCGCCTCGGGCAATCCGGCAGTGGCAGTCACTTAGCAGCTCAGTAGATGTAGCTGTGGGCAGTCACGGTAATCAAGCATCGTGACACAGTAACTTAGACTTAGATGTGTAACTTGTTGGCTGCGTCATTGGTTCTCACAGTTTTCTGTCATGGCGATCCCCCACTGTGGAACAACTCTGGCCTGTCAGCGCCCCCCCCCCCCCCCCACCGTCTATCAAGTTCATAATGTCAGTATTGCAGCACTTTTGGTGTTGCCGCGTAATTAGAACAAAGTTAGAATTGCACGTTCCAGGGGAAGCTAATAACTTAACATTAAAAAACAATTACAAAATGGATGCACTGAATGCCGGAGAGCCAGTGCCGACAGCCCCACGATTCCCACTCCCAGCGTTTGAGAGTCACTGTTGCAGGAAAGGACTAAGGACCCAAAAAGTGCTGACCTCAAGAGTTCCTTATCTCGTTTCTTCTTCGTGGCACCAATTTTAACCACATGATCATTTTACAGTTTGCCTTTTGCCCTCCACTGCGGCTGCTAGTGACTGGCGAAAGTATGTTACAGTCATTGATGGCCCTGATTGGCCTGGGTTAGAACTGGTACAGTGGCAGGCCGTAGGCTACGGTACCTGGTGATACGTCTGATGACAAATCTTCATTGGAGGTCTTTTGGGTGGCCTGGAGAGTTGTTGTTTAATGTTCCCATGAAACAGGGTTAAGGTTGGGGTTAGGTTATGCCTGGGAATATATATATATTTTGGGGGGGGGGGGGGATTCGATGGGACAGTCACAGCTGTATCTTTGCCACTTCATCGGCTGCGTACTCTGGAAACATACACTGTCACTGAACAATGCAGACATTTCGCAGACATCAGATAATACACTGTCTCTGAACTAACAATGCAGACATTAGATGTTAGTTACTGTATGAACGTGACATTATAGCTATTATAGTAGCACCTACATTACCCACAATGCATGAGCCACTTCACCACCCCCCCCCCCCAACCCTGCTCACCCGACTGTAAGTGTAACTGACCCCATTAACATTGACTGTAATAAAAATTATATTATGTGTTGTGTTTTCAAGAAGAGTGTTTAACGTTTGCATTCGGCCAGTAATATCTTTGCCAGTGTAAGTGTACAATAACATGATGTTTGTCTTGCTCTCATCGGTTTGAACTGGGGCAACACTAGACCGTCAATGTTCAAGTGCGGCCATCAAAAATTATGAAACTTTGTGTACTGAATCAATTTTTGACGAAGAGTTACGTGGACACATTCATTTTGAACAAAAACCAGTCCTTACTATTATTTATATTAACATTTTTTGAGCCGCAAAAACAGAAACGCATTTTCATCGGATAGAACCGAAAAGTGTGACCGGAAATTGCGTCCTTGACCTCTCTTTACTATTGGTAGTCTAAAGTCATCGTAATCACAGTCATCTGTATATTTCTGCGTGAAATTGTGGTGTAACAGTAAGTTCTATTAGCCATTACATCGAATCAGAATGCCGTTTTAACGTAGCCTAGATCTAGATATATATGGTTGGGCCTGGTACAAGGAAAATTTGCAAGATATATATCTTGCGCGGGTCGGCTAGTACACAATAAATGTACATGTAATTACAGACCAATTGTTAAAACAACAACACATTGCTGCAGCAGTAGACATTGTTGAGCATTTTTTGTCTATGTAAGGATATCAGCTTTAGAGGTAATACAGTACTTGCCTACCAAATCTACCTGTCACTGCTACTGCCAGGTTAAAGGAATCGGAAAGTACGATGTCAAGTCAGTTGAGAGTTGGTACAACATTTTTATCCTTGACTCTTGTTGTTCCGCCCGGGCCAAGCATTGGAGCCGCCACTGATACGATTTTGTGATCAAGCTATCAGACAAGTTATCAGACAAATTATCAGACAAATAATTATCAATGCTGTATGATATACATGGGGACAGGGTCGCTCGGCCGGTGTGCTGGTGTGTGATATCGCAGTCCAAACTTATGCGTCAAAGTAGTTCACCAAGTACAAAAAGAGGGGGGGGGGAGGGGGGCGTCGAGGGGCAGCTGGACACACACTACATCACCCACCTCCTCCCTCCCCCTTCCCCCACTGCAACAATAGTATCAACCAAAGAGGTGATAGTAACATTAACTCCTTTGGCGTCCTCCCCCCCCCCCCACCCCGCTCGTACGATAGATCTTGTCACGTGATATGACATCAACCATGCACTGACGTCACAGGTTTCGGGCTTTTCCCTTTCTCTTGTGTTTTTGTGTGACAGCAAATAGCCAAACATTCACCTCTTCAACCTATGTACTGTACTGTACAAACTTTGGCTGTGTGTACTGTACAAACTTTGACTGTATGTACTGTACAAACTTTGACTGTATGTACTGTACAAACTTTGACTGTGTGTACTGTACAAACTTTGGCTGTGTGTACTGTACAAACTTTGACTGTATGTACTGTACAAACTTTGACTGTATGTACTGTACAAACTTTGACTGTATGTACTGTACAAACTTTGGCTGTGTGTACTGTACAAACTTTGGCTGTATGTACTGCACAAACTTTGACTCTGTGTACTGTACAAACTTTGGCTGTATGTACTGTACAAATTTTGACTGTGTGTACTGTACAAACTTTGGCTGTGTGTACTGTACAAACTTTGACTGTGTGTACTGTACAAACTTTGGCTGTGTATACTGTACAACCTTTGGCTGTGTGTACTGTACAACCTTTGGCTGTGTGTACTGTACAAACTTTGGCTGTGTGTACTGTACAAAATTTGGCTATGTGTACTGTACAAACTTTGGCTGTCTGTACTGTACAAACTTTGGCTGTCTGTACTGTACAAACTTTAGCTGTCTGCACTGTACAAAGTTTGGCTGTGTGTACTGTACAAACTTTGGCTGTATGTACTGTAGAAACTTTGGCTGTCTATACTGTACAAACTTTGGCTGTCTATACTGTACAAACTGTGGCTGTCTGTACTGTACAAACTTTGGCTGTCTGTACTGTACAAAATTTGGCTGTGTGTACCGTACAAACTTTGGCTGTCTGTACTGTACATACTTTGACTGTATGTACTGTACAAACTTTGACTGTGTGTACTGTACAAACTTTGGCTGTCTGTACTGTACAGACTTTGACTGTATGTACTGTACAAACTTTGGCTGTCTGTACTGTACAAACTTTGACTGTGTGTACTGTACAAACTTTGATTGTGTGTACTGTACAAACTTTGGCTGTGTGCAGTGTACAAATTTGGGTTGTGTGTGCTGTACAAACTTTGGCTGTATGTACTATACAAACTTTGACTGTCTGTACTGTACAAACTTTGGCTGTCTGTACTGTACAGACTTTGGCTGTATGTACTGTACAGACTTTGCCTGTATGTGTACTGTACAGACTTTGGCTGTCCACTTCAGTAGTGCATGAAGAGATGGGGAGGGGGGTGGGGCGAAAACAGTGAAGGTGTCGTGATGTTTGGGGTAGGGGTGGGAATGTGACAGTGAAGGTATCGTGATGTTTGGGGAAGGGGTGGGAATGTGACAGTGAAGGTCTCGTGATGTTTGGGGTAGGGGTGGGAATGTGACAGTGAAGGTATCGTGATGTTTGGGGTAGGGGTGGATATGTGACAGTGAAGGTATCGTGATGTTTGGGGAAGGGGTGGGAATGTGACAGTGAAGGTCTCGTGATGTTTGGGGAAGGGGGGGGGATGTGACAGTGAAGGTATCGTGATGTTTGGGGAAGGGGTGGATATGTGACAGTGAATGTATCGTGATGTTTGATGAAGGGGTGGGAATGTGACAGTAAAGGTCTCGTGATGTTTGGGGAAGGGGGGGGGGTGTGACAGTGAAGGTATCGTGATGTTTGGGGAAGGGGTGGGAATGTGACAGTGAAGGTATCGTGATGTTTGGTGAAAAGGTGGGGATGTGACCATGAAGGTATCGTGATGTTTGGTGAAGAGGTGAGGATGTGACAGTGAAGGTATCGTGATGTTTGGTGAAGGGGTGGGGATGTGACAGTGAAGGTATCGTGATGTTTGGGGAAGAGGTGGGGATGTGACAGTGAAGGTATCGTGATGTTTGGTGAAGGGGTGGGGATGTGACAGTGAAGGTATCGTGATATTTGGGGAAGGCGTGGGGATGTGACAGTGAAGGTATCGTGATGTTTGGTGAAAGGGTGGGGATGTGACAGTGAAAGTATCGTGATGTTTGGGGAAGGCGTGGGGATGTGGCAATGAAGGTGTAGTGGTGTTTGGGGAAGGCGTGGGGATGTGACAGTAAAGGTCTCGTTATGGGTGGGTGGGGGGGGGGTGTTGTAGGGTATGGAAACAGAATGTAGGACGGTTTAGGGACAGACACAAAGGGACAGACACAAAGGGACAGACACAAGGCATCCACCTATCTGTCAGATCCAACACGTTGAGACTGGTTTTGTGAGCAGAAAAGGTCCATTTTTCTAACATTGGTGCTCAACCAGTCGATCGTGATCTACCGGTCGATCTTCAAGTTCTTGGCAGTCGATCGCGGGATGAATGTAGGACACACCCGCGAGGTATATATATATCTTTTTTAAATTTGTCTTTGTATTTTGGCGGGCCGTTTTTCTTGGATGTGGCGGGTTTGTGTTAGTTTTTTCTTCTTTTGTCCTTGTGAATGTGGCGGATTGAAAATAAAACATGTGGCAGGACGGCAAAAGTTTACCTGGCAACATTGAAACCGCCATCATGGGTGCGAGATAATCGACTTTTACCGGTATCGACTAATTTCGAGTAGATCAGAGGCCACTCTCACAATACTGGTAGATATCCAAAGGCTGGGAAATGTAAAAGTAGATCCTGTGTCGGTAAAGGTTGAGCACCCCTGCTAGTATATTAAATGTAAATTGATCCAGAATGTTCTCTGTTTTGTAATGAACCATCCACACACAGGTCCTGTTGTCATGCATAAGTCTTGCAAAAACTGAACACCATCATTTGTGTGTGTTGTCTGTCTTGTTGTGAAATGTTTCTGTTGGATTTGAGTAGGGATTTGGTTGGGTGGGGGGGGAGGGATGGGACGGTGACAGCAAAATTGGAATCTTGGGGGGAGGGGGTGAGAGGGGGGGGGGTGAATTGCCTGTAAGAAGTTGAGAACCACTGATACGGCAGGAAGGGCTGGGACAACCGTTATATACTCGGGGAAATCCGAAAATCCATTGCGAAATTTGCGTGCGAAGAGGAAAATATTTCATGTCAGCCGTCTCTGTGGTCATTGTGTATGCGAAGTTTCAGAGAGCAACGAGCGCACCAAATCGGCACCCAAATATTTTGGTCTTGACGATCGCACGTGCACTTTTTCCCGAGGAGTTGGCGAGGGTCTTACTGCACTCAAATGTCTCCTGTTTACTTTTACTACTGGACAGAATGTGGAATACTCATCAACTTTGGGTACCATCCAAACCCCAAATTTATGACCCGAGTTGGGCTGACCTACAGTCTATGATGGTCGCTTTCTACAGGACATCCCTAAAAGCAAATGGTTGACTCGTTCACCGCATGTAGGCTGTCACAAATCCCAGACTGGGAGATGCGATGGTTATAACAGGACAACAATCACGAACGAACAAGTATAACACTTAACAGAACAACCCATCAGACTCACACATTTATTAACATAAATATAAAGATAAGGATAACAGTGCAATTACATACATACATTATATTATTCAAGTTACTGCCGTCCAACGGCCTTATTCCCACATGCACTCTTCCTCGGGTCCACAACCCGGTAGTTACTTCCTAAAGACACTTCGGTCTCAGCTTCTCCTCTCCATGTCTTAATAGCACATTAATATTTCACTGGCACCGCAGTCTCCCAATAGCCCCTTCCTATTGTCATAACACATTAGCATTCCAATAGCACATCAACATGGCAATAGCACATTAGCATTTCAATAGCACATCAACATGGCAATAGCACATTAGCATTTCAATAGCACATTCACGATCACATATACGTCCCTGTCGGTGGCCAAACTGCCACGACTCATGTGCCTCTACTGTCCTGCACCGACAGCTTCCTTCCTGGCCTATGTGTGGCCTCCGGCCCTATGCTGGCCTATCCCCTGTGCTCACCGTAGGCGGCGCTCTTCGGCCCGACCCCGGCACCTACAAGAATAACATTACATTGGTATAATACCATACCACTTCTATTCACTTCACCCCTCCTTACAACTCATGAAGTGTACACACAATAGTTCACATTTCACTCACCAAACATCTTACGGTAACACACCTCCACCGTAGTACACAATACTCACTCTCGCTACAAATCCATGAACTCAACTTACATCTATCGCTCATGGCGCACATTGCTATATACAGTATCAAGGACTTCCACATTCCTCACATATACTTATTTACATCATGGTAATAGACGAATATAATACATCAATCATAATTATCAATCATCGTTCCACCTACCAGTCATCACTGGAAAAAACACTACTCCCAAGTCTTCCGACTGCTCTCCTTATGTTCGCCCTCTAGGGCTTTCTCCTGCGTCCGCTTTCTTGGACGTCTTAGTGTGCAGTGATAGTAATACAGCGCTCTCGCCTCATTCAGACCCCCACCACTCACAACATGCACGCTTTTCATTCCCCGTGGGCCGTGGGTTAACTTTATTCTCCCTCTCTTCTCCCACACTACTGATCCTCGCTCACTCGCTCGTGACATAGGCTACGTCTTGAAAAATTCTTATAAATTCTACGTCAGGTCTCAGCTCCATGATCAGGTTGTTCTTATTTCCCAGTTGTCTCAACCAAAATATCATTCTGATTGACCTGAAATGGAGATTTTCTCTTGGGCTCACGTTTCTCCCGACAACAAATTACAATATTTAAAATCGCAATCAAATTTCTGTCATTTTCGACACTTCTAGTGTTTGCTTAGCTTGAACTGATATGGTTGAACATTCGCAGGTGTCCATCGTGTTTATGGATCGTGAGTTTGAAATTCGTGTCTTGCGAATATGGCATAATGGGTGTGTGTGTGGGGTGGGGGGGGGGGAGGGGGGGGGGGGCTGCGAAATTTGCATCAGTTTGTAGAATTTCAGCTTAACTTTGCTGTAAAACATCAAATTTGTTGTGGTCAGTCACTGTGTCTGACTCCAAGGCGGGGGGGGGGGGGGGGAGGGTGGGGGGGGGGTGTGCCTCAAAACCAAATCCATACGTCATGTATTCCTGAACGGTTGTCTGAGTGTTATTTTGTTCCTTATTGTACTGTCGGGCGGCACAGTGGCTGCAATTGCACAGCAACAACATCTGCAACCACCACAGCAACAACTACATGTACAACAACCACAGCAACAACAACAATGCCAACGAAAACAACAACAACAGTAAGAAATAGACATTTGGTGTGTTGTCAAGAGACATAAGCATACATGTAGACAACCAGTTCCAACAGTAAGAAATCCACCAGATATCGCAACCGCTGAAGTCACCGAACCTTCTACCCGACGCGGATTGTCATTGAAATATTATTTTTTGTCCCGAATGACGTCATGATGTCCACACAGAAATTTGCGTCATGTTTTGTCCATTTTGAAATACATGTACTTGATCCTAGATGTGGCCACTCACGATCTGCTTGCTCTGGGAATCGCTGGCTGAAGGGACTTCGATTGTGGTTGCCAGATGGTCAGTAATGAGTGAAATGAAAAACTTCCAACCGGCAAGCCGGCAAGTCAGTCTCTGCACTGAGAACGTTGGTCGTGCAGATTTTGAACTCCGGTGGGCCATTGCGAATGACATCACAGAATGTTTTTGTTTTGTACTTCCGACACCTAAAATGGCGGGTGGATCAGCTGACGAGTGTAACTTCGAGATATATCTAAGTGGTTAAAATGGCTGCTGGTTGCATTGCAGTTGATTGTTATGGCAGGGGTGGAAAGGATGGACCCAAGCTGGTCAGATTCCCTACCATCCCTGTAAATAAGGGAAAGGAAGTGAAAGAATTGACCGAACGTTTCCCTTGTGCGTGAACACACGCGTCATTGTTTACTGCAGTGAAATTTTTTTTAGCTCGCCGCCGATTGGTTCGCGACGCCTGAAGTGCTCGCAGTGCAAATCAGCTAACGAATCAAAATCAGTGTTACCATCGCCATGGTTATGCGTGGGTCCTGACAGCTAAAATGGCCGTTATCCGCAATGGGCCTAGCCAGGAGATGGGCGGGGGGGGGTGGGGGGTGGGAGGGGTGAAGGCTGACAGATCTGGGTTTTTTGTTTTTGTTTTTGTCTCCGCTTGTTGTTGTAGTTGAAATATTCAGGAATGGTTTGGAAAAAAATGATACATCGTTTGCTCATCTAGTTTCACACTAATCTGCTGTGTCGCCCTTCCCACCCCTCCCCCCCCCCCGCCCGCCCCACTTACGATCTTGACATCTGTTGTCATACCTGGCGTTCTGTGTTCTTGTCTCAGTGTCAGGCTGGGAGTGTGTGGGTGAGAGGATGTGTGGTGTGTGGGTGCGAGTGCGAGGATGTGTGGTATGTGGGCATGTGGGTGCGAGGATGTGTGGTATGTGGGTATGTAGGTGCGAAGATGTATGGTATGTGGGTATGTAGGTGCGAGGATGTGTGGAATGTGGGTATGTAGGTGCGAGGATGTGTGGTATGTGGGTGCGAGGATGTGTGGTATGTGGGTGTGTAGGTGCGAGGATGTGTTGTGTGTGGGTGCGAGGATGTGTGGTATGCGGGTGTGTGGATGCGAGGATGTGTGGTATGTGGGTATGTAGGTGCGATGATGTGTGGTATGTGGGTGTGTGGGTGCGAGGATGTGTGGTATGCGGGTGTGTGGATGCGAGGATGTGTGGTATGTGGGTATTTAGGTGCGATGATGTGTGGTATGTGGGTGTGTGGGTGCGAGGATGTGTGGTATGTGGATATGTGGGTGCGAGGATGTGTGGTATGTGGGTATGTGGGTGCGAGGATGTGTGGTATGTAGGTGCGAGGATGTGTGGTATGTGGGTATGTAGGTGCGAGGATGTGTGGTATGTGGGTATGTAGGTGCGAGGATGTGTGGTATGTGGGTGTGTGGGTTCGATGATGTGTGGTATGTGGGTGTGTAGGTGCGAGGATGTGTGGTATGTGGGTGCGAGGATGTGGGGTATGTGGGTGCGAGGATGTGTGGTATGTGGCTATGTAGGTGCGAGGACGTGGGGTGTGTGGGTGCGAGGATGTGTGGTATGCGGGTGTGTGGATGCGAGGATGTGTGGTATGTGGGTATGTAGGTGCGATGATGTGTGGTATGTGGGTGTGTGGGTGCGAGGATGTGTGGTATGCGGGTGTGTGGATGCGAGGATGTGTGGTATGTGGGTATGTAGGTGCGATGATGTGTGGTATGTGGGTGTGTGGGTGCGAGGATGTGTGGTATGTGGATATGTGGGTGCGAGGATGTGTGGTATGTGGGTATGTGGGTGCGAGGATGTGTGGTATGTAGGTGCGAGGATGTGTGGTATGTGGGTATGTAGGTGCGAGGATGTGTGGTATGTGGGTGTGTGGGTTCGATGATGTGTGGTATGTGGGTGTGTAGGTGCGAGGATGTGTGGTATGTGGGTGCGAGGATGTGGGGTATGTGGGTGCGAGGATGTGTGGTATATGGCTATGTAGGTGCGAGGACGTGGGATGTGTGGGTGGAGGATGTGTGGTATGTGGGTGCGAGGATGTGTAGTGTGGGTGTGAAGGTGTGGGATTGAAGGTTTGAGGGAGCGAAAATATGTGGTATGTGCGAACGTGTGGGTGCGAGGGTGTGTGGTATGTGGGCGTGAGAGGTTGTGTGGCTACGAGGTGTGTGGTATGGCGGCGTATGAGTGTGTGGTATGGGTGTGTGGTGTGAGGATGTACATTGTATCTGTAGACTCCATGTTTACTTTTTAAAAATCTCAGTAGGAGTTACATGAAAGTCACCGTTCACCATTTATATCATCAAAGATACCAGATCATAAGGTACTAGATGACCTACCGGGCATTGCCCGGAATAAACAATCATGTGCTACTCTCTCTTCTCTCTCTCATATAATAAAAGTAATAATCTTGGGTCTTGCTTCAGAACTCATGCGCACCACAACACTATGCACCAAACTGAACGCTTGATACGGTTACTTTTTATGACATGCGCGGTATTATATATTACGAAACAAACATGCAAAAATACAGATGTTACATAGCAATAAATGTTTTTTTTTTTTTTTTAAATACATGCTTGAAGTTAAAAACTTTTAATGATAGCCATCATCTTCCTTATCTCAATTGCCACCTTCCTGCCAAATTTAAGGCCTGAAGAGTGTATAGTTTGGTCAGTTAGTCATGCCAAAGGTTGCAAGTTACTGAAATATATAATAGATTTGGTATCTTTTGTGTAACTGAGCTCTGAGTGTTTGTCTGATATTTGACTGTATGAGTGTATGCTTGCACCTGTAAACCTCTCCATTGTCTGCCTGTATGTCTGTCTATTATCTGCCTGTTTGTCTGTCTATTGTCTGCCTGTATGTCTGTCCATTGTGTTTGTCTGCCTGTATGTCTGTCCATTGTCTGCCTGTATGTCTGTCCAATGTCTATCTGTATGTGTGACCATTGTGTGTGTGTATGTCTGTCCATTGTCTGCCCGTATGTCTGTCCATTGTCTGCCTGTATGTCTGTCCATTGACTCGCTGTCCATTGTCTGCCTGTATGTCTGTCCATTGTCTGCCTGTATGTCTGTCCATTGACTGCCTGTCCATTGTCTGCCTGTATGTCTGTCCATTGTCTGCCTGTATGTCTGTCCATTGACTGCCTGTCCATTGTCTGCCTGTATGTCTGTCCATTGACTGCCTGTCCACTGTCTACCTGTATGTCTGTCCATTGTCTGCCTGTATGTATTATCTGTCTGTATTTCTGACCATTGTCTGCCTTGCCATCCACAGTTACCGCAGTTACATCCTGTTGTTTACTTTCCTGTGCTACACCAGCTATCATCTGTCCAGGAAACCTATCAGTGTGGTCAAGGTAAGTGATCATTTGATCTTTTGTGTCCTTTGGTCATTTAGTCATTTGATTATTTGGTCATTTGACAGAGCATAAGTGTATTCTAATGATGATGTTTGTTTGTCTTTTGACAGAGCGTGTTACACCACAAAGAGAATTGCTCCACGTTTGTCATCCCGAGCAACGACACTGGACATGTCAACAAGTTTCAGGACAAATATTGGTGTGACTGGGCACCTTTTGGTCAGTTGGTCACTTTCTTGTCTTTGTGTCACTGACATCTTTATGTAGGGGGGGGGGGGTGTCCGTTGGTCTCTTTCTTGTCTTTGTGTCACTGACATCTTTATGTGAGGGCGGGGGGTCAGTTGGTCACTTTCTTGTCTTTGTGTCACTGACATCTTTATGTAGGGGGGGGGGGGGGTGTCCGTTGGTCTCTTTCTTGTCTTTGTGTCACTGACATCTTTATGTGAGGGCGGGGGGTCAGTTGGTCACTTTCTTGTCTTTGTGTCACTGACATCTTTATGTGAGGGGGGGGGGGGTCAGTTGGTCTCTTTCTTGTCTTTGTGTCACTGACATCTTTATGTGAGGGCGGGGGGTCAGTTGGTCACTTTCTTGTCTTTGTGTCACTGACATCTTTATGTGAGGGGGGGGGGTCAGTTGGTCTCTTTCTTGTCTTTGTGTCACTGACATCTTTATGTGGGGGTGGGGGGTCAGTTGGTCTCTTTCTTGTCTTTGTGTCACTGACATCTTTATGTGAGGGGGGGGGGATTGACACAGAGAGAAAGGGTAGGATAGAATGAGTGAGTGGAGGAGAAAGAAAGAAAGGAGTTTTCGCTGTCACAGTTGAGTGTCCACTCTGCCTGGCCTGACGTAAGACAAATGAACCATTTCATCGTTTTAATACGAAGTTTTTTGTTTTTGTTCTAATTTTGTCAGCAAATTTGGTCCTAATGCATTCAAACTGTTGTTATTTCCTGGATTTGTAAACGCTGGAGATTCTTGTCCCTGACACTGTTGGATCAGTTTGGACCTCAGACACCAGATAAAAACAATAAATAAAAACTAAAATGTTTCTGAGACCATATCAAATTCAGTTACTTCACTGTTTTTCAGGTAACTAGCCGACCCGCGCAAGATAAATCTTGCAAATTTTTCATGTACTAAACGCAACCCTATATCTAGATCCAGGCTACATTAAAACGGCATTTGGATTCCATGCTATGACTAATAGTAATAGAACTTACTGTTACACCACAATTTCACACAGAATTATTTTAATTACCCGTTGTACGAACGGTTTCATTTCTTGTTGCGGAACCAAACTTTTGCGTGCAGTTTGTCACGAGCAGAGTTAGGGTCTTGGGGAGCATTCGACTGCACAAGAGGCAGCTAACTCACACTCGGACACAACCACACAAGAAAAGTATTAAACAACTAGAGCGTATATATGTCAGGCCGGTCAGGCCATAGTTTACATAAATATTAATAACAAAACAAAAGACAATAGAGGTATATTCAAAGCAATAAATTCTAATTACTAACTTAATCTATGATATTCATGTAATTATGGTTCCTTATTGGATGTACTGCAATCAATAGCAAATAGGTATATTATACGAAACTAGATATCAATTTAAAGTGACAGTTGAGTCGCCACTGGCCAGTCGCCAGGCAAACTCTCCCTAAATCATATGGGCTTGAATGTTAAAAGAGCCCAGTACGTTCCAAGCCTACAGAAGCACACTTCGGCTTGTAGGTAATTACGCAGTTGCAAAAAAACTATTTATATATATGCACAATCATTATTCAATTCATCAACAATGTGCCATATTACTTCAATCATACTATGGAAATAATTCTATAACACAGGCCACTCGTCGTCGAGTGCCAGCTGGGGTTTCCCTAGACTTCCTATAAGGCTGTGGTTCTCTCTCTATCTCTGATCTTCTAATATGCTTGAACAAATAAGATATATTACCATTGGTCACGCCTACTGGTAGGCGCGAACATCAAAATAGCGCAGCGTGGGCTTTCAAAGGTCAGCCCACTCAGACCTTTCTTTCTAGAGCTCAGTCAGTCCGTTAGCAAGGACTTCTAGTCTTCAAACCACACAGTTCAGGTACTGGCCAACCGGAGATACTTCACGACACGATGCTTCTGCTCGTCTGTATTCACCAAATCTGAACGTTACACGATGTTTTATACTATCTGGCTACCCAGCAGTGCTAGTCCGCTGGCCCAATTAGTTCAGCTATCTCATTGGTCGAAACCTTCCACCATTTTAATTGTAGTAATACGTCTGCACTATTCTACCAGCCAGTTAACGTGCAAAAACTTGTCTAGTCATACTTAACAATGTCAACTATCCCCACCTTGTTTCACCCCTACTCCATTACTTATTAATCACGAACATTAAAACCGACAAGCGTGACTCTAAGTTTAACTTTACATTTATTTACTCACCAAATATAATTCGCGAGGGCCGTTCAAGGCCACCAGCCAATTTCTCATGGCCCTGGTAAAACAACAACAACTCACTCTCTGCGTGAGTTTTAACAACATCCGAATCATGACACAGTTGGCGCGTCAAAATGGTATCATTCTTCCGGTTCATTGACAATAGTATCATTCTTCCGGTTCATTTGACAATGGTATCATTCTTCCGGTTCATTGACAATGGTATCATTTTTCGGGTTCATTGACAATGGTATCATTCTTCCGGTTCATTGACAATGGTATCATTCTTCCGGTTCATTGACAATGGTATCATTCTTCCGGTTCATTGACAATGGTATCATTCTTCCGGTTCATTGACAATGGTATCATTCTTCCGGTTCATTGACAATGGTATCATTCTTCCAGTTCATTGACAATGGTATCATTCTTCCAGTTCACTCAAAATGGTGAATTAATAATAGAATGACCGAAAAAATCTATTTTGATAAATTCGGGGACTGGAGTTTTCGTATGTTTTATGTGACGAAAACCTGGGTATGTAGATACTGTCGATGTGTGTAAAATTTGAAGCGTGTGGGCTAAGTATTAACGGAGGAGTAAGCTAACGTAGCCTCCAAAGTTCACGTCTATAATAATAGCTAAAGATGTTATAGAAAAAGAAG
The DNA here is from genome assembly GCA_963931925.1 of Onchidella celtica. Taxonomy (NCBI): domain Eukaryota; kingdom Metazoa; phylum Mollusca; class Gastropoda; order Systellommatophora; family Onchidiidae; genus Onchidella; species Onchidella celtica. The sequence goes on from OZ007581.1 coordinate 1,137,767, forward strand.
AGCGCCAATAGGAACATGCAACAATCCAACTGAATTGGGCACGAGTCACCAAGTGATGAGACAATTTTTGCTTAATATCCCCAATGCATAAAAAATGACTTAATGCCATTAATGTAAAGCAGTGATTATAATTATGTGCTATATAATAACAGATGTATGTTTGCTTACTTAGAATGAGTAAGTTAGTGATGCCTGAACTCACCTCTGTCTGCCCCCTCTCTCAGATACCAGTCACTATAAAGATCTACTTGGAGCCTTAGACTTGGCCTATTTGATTTCCTACGCTGTGGCCATGTTTCTCAGGTAAGGTCACATCCCTACAGGGGTGTCTCCTCCATCCAGCATGGCACAGGGGCGTCTCCTCCATCCAGTACGCCACAGGGCGGGTGACCTATCTATCTGACAAGGGTGAATTCTGACTGTCAGGGACTAAAATGTTGTAGATATGATCTGGTATTGGTAGTAAGGTGTAGTCCAGATATGCTCAAATGTCAAGGTCATTAAAACTTCACTTTACCGAGACAGACATAAAAAAGAAGTCAAGATTTATAGATTACATAAAAAGTATTCTAGAAACAGAAACAATATATTCTTCATCTGAATATTCTCCCTCTGGTCCTGTTTGCAACATCTTCATCATCAAGTCCAGCTGAAACAGTTTTGTTGACAGTTTGTGTGTCTGATGTAAAACCACTCCCCCACCCCTCCCCAAACACACATGTGCTCAGTTGTATCACCTGATTTGACCAATTCTGTCATTCTTCCTATGCCAGCGGACACATCGCAGATCGAATGAACTTACGTTTCTACCTGTCAGTGGGGATGATCATGAGTGGACTGTTCACCATTGCCTTCGGTCTGGGTTATTTCTACGACATCCACAGCTTGGCTTTCTACGTGTCCATACAGGTGGGCAAAGTTAAACATTCATTCATTAGACTAGACCAAAGTACTCTTTATTTCCATTGTTCAATGTAAATTACATATTGCCCGCCTGCGGAACCAACCATCAAATATGTTCTGGGGAGAGGGGAGGGGAGGGGGGAGGAGGGGATTGCCCTCTGGTGTACAAAAAGCATATGTCGGGGGGAGGGGTCAAGGGAGAGTACTATGCTTCTCAATTATGGTTAATGAATTAAAAGGTTTGGTTTAATTAATATTTATTATGTCTGCAAATCAAATTGTTGGGTTCTGTAACAGTCATATTCCTTAATGAATCAGTCAGAAGATTCATGAAAATTGTTACTCCATGTTTTCAACTATCAGGGCGCACATGAGTGGGGGAGAGGGGGGGGGGGGGGGGGAGGGGATGTGTGTAAAAAAATAGCCAAAAATGAAGTTGAGAGACTTTATGTCTGGGTTTCTGTCAAGAAAGAGGGCAGGTGCACACAATTTTATTTTAAAGGAGAGGAACCAGAAACTCCTGTAGTTCAAATGTATTTGGTATTTGGTATGTGATATGTGGTATGTGGTATGTGATATGTGGTATGTGATATGTGGTATGTGATAGGTGATATGTGGCATGTTGTATGTGATATGTGATAGGTGATATGTCGTATGTGATAGGTGATATGCATGTGGTATGTGGTATGTGATATGTGGTATGTGATAGGTAATATGTGGCATGTGGTATGTGATAGGTGATATGTGGCATGTGGCATGTGGTATGTGGTATCTTACACATTTATATATTAGTTACTAGTAGAGAACCTGCGACTTCATCGGCCAAGGACAAAAATTGGATTTCTACTTACCTGTAATCTCTCACTCTTGTTTAGATCGATGTCATTTTCTCTCTGTCCCCAATCTCTACTTTTCTATCCGCCCTAACCCCCATTTAATTAGTTTTCAAGCTGAACGCTTGTCAAATACACACACCCTCCTCTCCCCCTCTCCCCAACCCTAGTTGTCCGCACTGGGCTTTTCGAACAAAGCTCAAAAACAGTCCATTGTATTTTACTTTCTTAACCACTTTCTGAAGGAATTGTCTGCACACACACACACACACACACAATAGTTCCACACACAAGTGATTGGGTTCCATTAGTTGACATCTAGGAAAATTGATTTTATGGCTTGCTGTCAGATGACATAAGGATGTCAAATTTCATTGCCACCAGATGTCATTCCAAGCTGCAACGTTGGGCAAAAAAAAGTGGTCACAATGCTCCTCAATGAAAGACTCTTGCTATTAATTTTTTTTATTATTAGATGTAACTAACTATTTGAAATATTTCAAACTGTCCTGCTTAATCAGTAGATGAAATAAAATTTGAGACAAACAGATCCCAGACTATTTGGCAAAACAAAATGTTAGTCATCTACAGTTACAAGATTATATTTAGCCTGTATGGCACATGGTTGTTGCATGGTGGGACTAGGCATTTTTTTGGTACAAAGTGCAGTGATGTGTGAGAATGGTGGAGATTCAAGCCGGATGTTGCAGATGTTTCATTGCTGTCAGATGTCATCCCAGTGTCGTATTTTATTTCTGTGAGATGTCATCCCAGTGTCATATTTCATTGCTGACAGATTTCATCCTAATGTCATATTTCAGGTTGTGGGTGGAGCGTTCCAG
>OZ007581.1:1145344-1215344 GCA_963931925.1 Onchidella celtica
CAGACGGGCTTCCCAAGGGGCTGCATTTTTCTTTTTCTTCTTGTGGGTTTCCTGGGGCTGGCACCACTAGTAGTTGAAGCAAGGGGAGACAAGACTTCCCTGTATGGGCAGCTTTTATGAAGGGGCTGGGGGGGGGGGGGGGGGAGGGGGAGGAGAGAAAATGCTTTACATTGTAGTTTGAATTCCAATTGCTTTACTTAAAGTCTGTAAATACAATACAAGACATGTATATTGATCTTTGTGAAACATGTATATTGATCTTTGTGAAACTCATTTTATCTTTTTCTTAAAATTTTAACGATTTAACAAAGACTAAGGCCCTAAAGAGGACCAGTGTTCAGGAGTTACTGCCCCTGGGCCACTGCGCTGACGCCAACTTTAACATGTACGGTAAACTGTTAGTCTCCGTTATTAGACATGGCAGCCAGTGGGTCAGTGGAAGGTTAGCTACCACTGGTAATAGTGTGAACATGTACATGTTTCTGTAACCAAGTCCAATGACGTCGTCTTGGCTTTGCCAGCTTGAGAAACTTAAAAGCAGAAAAAACTTGAAGAGTGGAAATTTTCACAAACCACCAGGAATGTGGGCATAAATACATTTGTCATTTGTTTATCCTAGATTTTGATTCGTTCAGCTTTAAGTTGTAAATTTTGGTGTTCCAAGAGTATATTCAAATGTGACCTGAAGGTCATCTGAAGAAGTTGCAGCTGGCCTGTCCATAGCTTCCGGTTAGTTCCACAGACATGGTGTATACACACTTGTCTGGCTTTTGTGTCAGATCACGAGTCTAATTTTTTTCTTTTTTTTTTTAATCAGTTGTTTTGAATAATCTTATGATAAAGTTGTAATAATCTTATGATAAAGTTGTAATAATCTTATGATAAAGTTGTAATAATCTTATGATAAAGTTGTAATAATCTTATGATAAAGTTGTAATAATCTTATGATAAAGTTGTAATAATCTTATGATAAAGTTGTAATCACTGGCCAGAGTTAAGCCTACTCATCCTAGTTTTCACAATCTCAAAAATACAAAAAAAACAACAAACCAACAAATCTAAAACATTGACTAGAATATTCACATGAACTGACCAGCCATAAATGTTTTTGAATCTGCTCAACAAACTGGCACTGACCAGGTTTTTTATGACTACCAGGCAGCACTTGTGTGGTAAACATGGACATGGTCAGCTTTTTAGGAGATTTTAACTTAAAGTGAGATTTTGCTTTCTTTGCTAGTGACAGTTTCCATTGGGATCTTCATGAATGCGTTTATTGTGTTCCAGACATGTGAAACTAAACAATAACTAGGTGAATGACAAAACTTAGGGACTTTTTAATATTTGGAATCTGCAGAGAAAGATGTTTTCTGGGATTTTTTTGGTTTGTTTTTGTATTTCATTCAGACTGGGACAAACTGGCAGTGCATGCCTACTTGGTATTCAGGCACCGACTTTTGTGTGTCCCAATTCATTTTCCTCCCATTTCATATTTTTCCAATTTTAATCTTTACTTAAATCCAGAACGTTGTACAAGAAGCTGTACAGAATGTAGAAAACTCAGATGTGAGTCCAGATGGCAGTTTGAATCATGTGCAACATGGATCGTCTGCAGCATCAGTGGAGGAAGGAGGTGGGGTGGTGGAGGAGGTATACACGAGTGATATTCCAGCTTGCATTTTGTAGATTTTTCTCCTGTAGTTTGCGATCAGCGACACCTGTAGACTGGTTGGTTGTTGTGTTGGTGCCAGATAACTGCTTCTGTAGTTTACATAGCACAATATTATATGTGTATGCATTCAGTAGCTAACTAGGGGTGGGGGCAGGAAGAGAAAGAGACACAGAGAGTGAGAGACTGATGGACAGGGAGAGACAGGGAGACAGAGATAGAGAGAGAAAGAATTAGAGAGGGGCACGGAGAGAGAAGTAGAGAGAGAAAGACCATAGGAAGAGGGAGATACAAAAAGAGAGAGCGAGAGAGAGTAAAAGGGGATGAAAGAGAACAAGAAAGAGAGAGAGAGAGTGAGGAGAAAAGAAAGAGAGAGAGAAAGAGTGTGAAAAAAAAAGAGAGAGCGGGAGGAAAAGAAAGAAAGAGGAGGAAGAGAGGGAATGAGGGAGAGAAGCGAGGGCGGGTGGGAAAGAAAGAGAGAGAGAGAGAGATACTACAAACCACCACTGCGTGAATCCAAATCCTCACTCCTGCCCCAACCACCACTACCACACCCTCCCCTCGCAAGCACCTCCTTCCTCCCTCCCCCTCCAACCAAACTTAAGGATGTGAATTGGCCAGAGATGCTGTACAATGTTAGAACCATTATCCACCGCTTAGATTGTTTTGTTTTTTTTATAGCAAAAACTGCCACGAGAGGGTGTGGGGGGGGGGGGGGGTAGTCTGTCTGAGTGAACACCAGTGAACAAGTCAATCAACCCCGTGTGTAAGTAAGACAGGACATGTAGGTGTAGTGTATCAACAGCCAGTAGATTTCTCTGTTTTGGCTCAACTTTTTTTTTTTTTTTAAGATTGAGATTTCAGAGGAGATTGGTTTGGCAGTTTCCAATCTTTTGACTGATGAGGTCAGTATTTTAATGACCTTTCGCAGATGACCCCTGTCTGACCCCAGAGATGTTGAGCTTTGTTGGCCATGCATACCCTGACAAAACTGTGACCCTGACACATCAGTGCCGGCTGCAAAACATTGGTCAAAAACACCTCTGAGACAGTCAGGGACCCTAGACACATGCAGTTTTCGCCTGAATTCATTTTAAAACTCGAGTTTGTGATGGATGAATGAAATTGTGGATACACCGTACATAGATCTCGGCCAATGCTGTGAACATCTCGGTTGTGAAGTATATTCTAACAACCCCCCCAACACCCCCCCCCCCCCCCCCCCCCCCAAAAAGAACTTTCAGTCAGGTTTGAGGATAGTCCAGAAAGCAGTGATGATTGTATGTTATTCTAGTAAATCCATGGAGAAGATTCTGTGATCTGTCAAGTGTGTACAATACTGTTTCACCTTTGTGATTTTTTCTTGCTTTTTTATGTCAATCGTACCTGACACTGACAGTTTGAGTTTGCCATTTGTTTTTTGTACAGGATTTGGGTACATGACTGTATCCTTTGAGATGTTCTTTATTGAAGTGACTAGCTGAGTTCCCGGCCCTGCCCGGGATAAATTGATTTATTAGTTTCAGTTCTCGGTGATTATTATGGACCTGCTTCATTTTGCCTGTTCCTTTAGCTTTATTTTATTTTTGTTTGCTTGTTTGTTTTTAGATAGGTTTTACTGCTCTCCAGGAAGTGATAACGTCATATTGTGTTAATGGAAAAGAAATATTATAATATTTTCCGAAGCATAATTATTGAAAACACAAACCTGTACTTTTGGCCCTGCAGCGTCAATCTCCCAATTCCAGACCCATTCTTTTTCCTAGTCGAGGCACACTGAGAACACACATACAAAGTTTCATACTTGATTGTCTTAGAACTCAATCTCATCATTCAAAGCAGTCCTAACCAGAAGTTGTTTTGTGAGTGTGATACAGACACCGGAACCAACCTCAATTACGTACGTTTGCCAAAAAAATAGACCGAACACCAATGTGTCGCAACCTACAAACTAATACAAACGTTCTGCGAGTTGTTAATTATTTTTGTATTTTCTGTGCCGGGGACACGACGACAGTCTATACTAAGCGTTGTATAAAATCTGAGGGCCACCGAATCAGCATTAACAGAGGAGTAGCGAAAGGCGTGCTGCAATTGTCGTAAGGTTTCACATTTATTAATATAGATTATTAGTTGGCAGATCTGGTATTTGCGCTCAGAATTTTTCTTTGTCTTTTATTTTTATTTGCCTGAACCTTTGATTTTTTGTTTGTTTTTGTAGTGTCCAGTCTCAGGAATGAGTTTTTGTCTTGTGTAAGCTTACAAATGACCCCTGGGTGACCCCAGGTACATACAGCAGTTTGTAAATGTCGGGACATGTCACGTCTTTGTTAATATGGTGGTGGGGCATCAAGGTTGGGGTGGGAGGGGGTGGGGGAGTGTAGGAATGGTTGTGTGTGAGTGTAGGGATGGCTGTTGAAGTGTAGGGGTGGGTGTTGGAATGTAGGGCTGGTTTTGGGAGTGCAAGGGTGGGTGTGGGAGTGTAGGGGTGAGGGGTAGGAGTGTAGGGGTGAGGGCTAGGAGTGTAGGGGTGAGGGGTAGGAGTGTAGGGGTGGGATTCGGAGTGTAGGGGTGGGAGTGTAGGGGTGAGGTGTGGGAGTGTAGGGTGTGGGGGTGTAGGGGTGAGGTGTGGGAGTGTAGGGGTGAGGTGTGGAAGTGTAGGGTGTGGGAGTGTAGGGGTGAGGTGTGGGAGTGTAGGGTGTGGGAGTGTAGGGGTGAGGTGTGGGGGTGTAGGGGGTGGAGTGTAGGAGTGAGGTGTGGGAGTGTAGGGGGTGGGAATGTAGGGGTGAGGTGTGGGAGTGTAGGGGGTGGGAGTGTAGGGTGTGGGAGTGTAGGGGTGAGGTGTGGGAGTGTAGGGGTGGGAGTGTAGGGGTGAGGTGTGGGAGTGTAGGGGTGAGGTGTGGGAGTGTAGGGGTGGGAGTGTAGGGGTGAGGTGTGTGGGGGGTGTCAATGTGACCTTCTGGTGCAGCATTTTTTTTTCTTAAATATTGCAGATTTTACCAGCTGTCCACGACATTCCGTTGCCGGTGTACACATAATTATGTGGTCATTTGTGCTGGTCATACATTACCATACACAGTTATGTACACACCATGAACACCGCATCACCAACCGTACACGAACATACACAGAAGCACACAGTGCACTGGCACTTGGACCCAGTGACCTCCAGGTTCTGAAGTAAGCTGTGAGTGATCTTTGTCTGGTCTTGCAGTTGTTGGTTGAGAACAATGACGAGGATGAAGAAGGAAAACTAGAAGAAGAAGGCAATGTAGGGGGGCTGAACTCTTCCTGTCAGCAGCTTGAGATGTTGCTCTGTGATATGTGATGTCAGCATGCATGCGTACACCAGCTAGTGATGTCAGCATTGTCAGCATGCATGCGTACACCAGCTAGTGATGTCAGCATTGTCAGCATGCATGCGTACACCAGCCAGTGATGTCATCATGCATGTGTACCCTGACAAGTGATGTCATCATGCATGTGTACCCTGACCAGTGATGTCATCATGCATGTGTACCCCAGCCAGTGATGTCATCACGCCTGTGTACCCAGTTAATGACTTGCTTACGTCAGTTTGCTGGAGTAAAACTGAGCCAGTTTGCTTGCTCTCTGCAGTTACATAGATCACTTTTTGTTCATAGTTGAATACAGACCAGGTACCCGGTATTGTCTGGGATAGACCTGCTTCTCCCCCCCCACCCCCCCCCCCACCCCAATGGCTGTATCTCCATCCTCTCTTTGCCTTTCTCTTCCCCCTGTCTTTTACTTTTCTCTGTGAACACAAACTAATCCATGATCCATATGTGTGTGTGTCTGTGTGTGTGTCTGTGTGTGTGTCTGTGTGTGTCTCTGTGTGTGTGTCTGTGTATGTGTGTGTCTGTCTGTGTGTATGTGTCTGTGTGAGTGTGTCTGTCTGTGTATGTGTATGTGTGTGTGTGTGTGTCTGTGTGTGTGTGTCTTGTGTGTGTCTGTGTGTGTGTGTCTGTGTGTGTTTGTGTCTCATTGTGTGTGTGTGTGTCTGTCTGTCTGTGTGTGTCTCTCTGTGTGTGTCTGTGTGTGCATGTGTGTATGTGTGTTTGTGTGTGTGTGTGTGTGTGTCTGTCTGTCTGTCTGTCTGTGTGTGCGTGTCTGTCTGTGTGTGTCTGTCTGTCTGTGTGTGTGTGTGTGTCTGTCTGTGTGTGTCTGTCTGTCTGTCTGTGTGTGTGTCTCTCTGTGCACACCTATGACTGTTGCCCCAATCATTGGCCCATTAGTTTGGTGTGGGTGGTTGGTGGGGGGGGGGGGGGCTCATAGTCAGGTAGTAGGTAAAGATGGGGAGGGGAGGTTGGGAGTTACAAGAATGAATGGGACACAGTGGGCGGTTGGGGGAGGGGGGGTTGGGAGTTACAAGAATGAATGGGACACAGTGGGCGGTTGGGGGAGGGGGAGGTTGGGAGTTACAAGAATGAATGGGACACAGTGGGCGGTTGGGGGAGGGGGAGGTTGGGAGTTACAAGAATGAATGGGACACAGTGGGCGGTTGGGGGAGGGGGAGGTTGGGAGTTACAAGAATGAATGGGACACAGTGGGCGGTTGGGGGAGGGGGAGGTTGGGAGTTACAAGAATGAATGGGACACAGTGGGCGGTTGGGGGAGGGGGAGGTTGGGAGTTACAAGAATGAATGGGACACAGTGGGCGGTTGGGGGAGGGGGAGGTTGGGAGTTACAAGAATGAATGGGACACAGTGGGCGGTTGGGGGAGGGGGAGGTTGGGAGTTACAAGAATGAATGGGACACAGTGGGCGGTTGGGGGAGGGGGAGGTTGGGAGTTACAAGAATGAATGGGACACAGTGGGCGGTTGGGGGAGGGGGAGGTTGGCTAAGCATGAATATGAAGATTGAGGAGGAGTGGAGGGCATTGAGCTGGACAAGGCAGTAAGTGTTCATCATCAAAGAAAATAGATATGATTGCGAGTGGGGTGAGCTAAGATAAGTTAAGTCTTCTTCAGGAATATCCACTGTTTTTTACCCCCCCCCCCCCCCACCCACAAACAAGCAACAAATGACCAGGCAATCCCTCTACAACCACATGATTAACTCAGCTTGACCATCCTGCCATGCATAAACTCTCACTGTTTTGCTTAAATCAGGAGGAACGGACAGACACAAAGTTCTGTGTGGATCTCAACCTCAGCTGTGAAATTTCTTGTGAAACATTTGCTGTATTCCCAGAATTCTGACCAAAAACCACACCGCCGTTACATGCGACATGTTTACCCCTTAGTTGGCATTGGCAGTTACATCAGCATTGTGTTGTAGAGCATTGTTTTGTGTTTACATTTATTTTGTAGTTGATCACCAGCTTGCTTCCAGCATATGACATCATTTCTCCAAAGCTTCATGCACTGGTCACATGACACTTTATATCTTCAAAGCTTCATGCACTGGTCATATAACACCATGTCTGCAAAGCTTCATGCACTGGTCAGATAACACCATATCTCCAAAGGTTCATGCACTGGTCACATAACACCATATCTCCAAAGCTTCATGCACTGGTCACATAACACCATATCTCCAAAGCTTCATGCACTGGTCATATAACATCATATCCCCAAAGCTTCATGCACTGGTCACATAGCACCATTTCTCCAACGCTTCATGCACTGGTCACATAGCACCATATCTCCAACGCTTCATGCACTGGTCATATAACACCATATCTCCAACGCTTCATGCACTGGTCACATAGCACCATATCTCCAACGCTTCATGCACTGGTCAGATAACACCATATCTCCAAAGCTTCATGCACTGGTCATATAACACCATATCTCTAGCACTTTATGCACTTGTCACATAACCTGGCAGTGACCTGCTGCTTACTAACATTGTCACCTCACATTCCATGGATATTTTGACACAATATCTGACATGTATTTTGTATCAAAGGTTTTCAGCTATGGCTTGATTAGATCCAATCTCTTGTCACAGACTGACAGACCAAGATACAGTTGTAGTTAGTTTGTCCAGCAGCCACTTGTGATCTGGATCAGCTGCCAAAATCTTGACAATAATTTCAGATATTGTTGTGTATTTCACTCTCAGATGTAAATATCGACATTACATTGTAGATTAACAACTCATCGTCAATTGTAGAGATTTCAAATGTTTTAAAAATGGAACGGTTGTGTCTGATTTGAATATTATTTAACCATGTGTCACCATCACTTTACAGACTCCCAACACTTGTGACTTAAACTCTTATAAAAAATCTGAGTATTTGGATGGACAGAAATATTTCTGGTTTATCTCAAGAGTGTTTTTTGTTTTTTCTTTTGTATTTGATCATTTCATGATAGACAGAGAGAAATATGCCAGCCTGATGTTCCTGCACTTTTACATGAGAATGATGTAGTTGTGAAATCAGTACGAGTGCTTATGTCAAAGTCTGTCCATCATGAGAACTTAATGTTGCAGTGTGAGTAACTCATTGTTGGCCGACAACTAATGGATTGTTTGAAATGTTTCCAGAGAAAGGGTCGCATTATCTCCCGTTACGCGGACACAGAGGCGGACACGGAGGAGGAGAGACAGCTGCTGGCAGGAGAGACCACGGTAAGGGTGGGTGAGTGGCTGGGTAAGGGTGGGAGAAAAACGTGGTAAGTTTCACTTGTTCTAATGCTGGGGTCACCGTACATCATGGCAAAAGTCCAGTAAAATACCCAGAAAAGAATACTGAGAAAGGTTGGAAGTTACAGGTTTTATTTACAAATTCACAAATCAATCAATCAATCAATATCGCTTAAATAGATGAAATAGTTTTTCAGAAAGTCACACAATCAGACAATCACATAATGAAAAAGTCACACAATCAAAGTCACACAATCAGAAGTCACACAATCAAACAGTCACACAATCAAACAGTCACACGATTAGACACTCCCCAGGTGTGTAGATCATCATGTTTGACGCAATTTAGTATAAAATTGACCATCAGATGTGATTCTTTGGTTAGTTTTCTACGACCAGTGCTAGTCTTGACATTGACCAATGGGTGAGAGTGCTATGGATGTGTGTGTGTGTGTGGGGTGGGGTGGGGGGGAGAGGGGGGTGTTTAGCCAGTCATGTGATCAATTTTCACATCATTTTGTCACAAGTCCAGCTGCCGATTCCATGAGTAAGCTGTTCAAATGTTCTAGTGACAGTAATAATTTAGCATTAACTCTTACACTCAGTGACCATCCTTGGAAAATTTTCTCTTTCTGAATGGAGAGAAACACCAGCTCTGAATGACATGTAGATGTATGTGTACGTACAATCATTAAAGTCACTTGGAGAAATTTGTGCAAATATTGCTGTAAATAAGTAAGATATTGCTAGGTTTTTGGTACCAGATTCTAAATTACATTTTTTTTTAATGTACCGGCATATCATGTTGGTAACCAGTGACAGAGATAGTCTAAATGTCATGTCACTCTGCCAACGAATTATTTTTTCCTGAGTTTGACCGAAAAAAAAAAGACAAACCCAAAACTGTTTCGTGCCACTGATGAAGAAAGATTATGGTAGGTTTGGGGTCTTTGTTGTCATTGACTGTAGTTACAGACTGTAGTAGGTTTGGGGTCTTTGTTGTCATTGACTGTAGTTACAGACTGTAGTAGGTTTGGGGTCTTTATTGTCATTGACTGTAGTTACAGACTGTAGTAGGTTTGGGGTCTTTGTTATCATTGACTGTAGTTACAGACTGTAGTAGGTTTGGGGTCTTTGTTATCATTGACTGTAGTTACAGACTGTAGTAGGTTTGGGGTCTTTGTTGTCATTGACTGTAGTTACAGACTGTAGTAGGTTTGGGGGTCTTTGTTGTCATTGACTGTAGTTACAGACTGTAGTAGGTTTGGGGTCTTTGTTATCATTGACTGTAGTTACAGACTGTAGTAGGTTTGGGGTCTTTGTTGTCATTGACTGTAGTTACAGACTGTAGTAGGTTTGGGGGTCTTTGTTGTCATTGACTGTACTTACAGACTGTAGTAGGTTTGGGGGTCTTTGTTGTCATTGACTGTACTTACAGACTGCAGTAGGTTTGGGGGTCTTTGTTGTCATTGGCTGTAGTTATAGACTGTAGTAGGTTTGGTTTTTTTTGTTGTCATTGACTGTAGTTACAGACTGTAGTAGGTTTGGGTTTTTTTGTTGTCATTGACTGTAGTTATAGACTGTAGTAGGTTTGGGGGTCTTTGTTGTCATTGACTGTAGTTACAGACTGTAGTAGGTTTGGGGGTCTTTGTTGTCATTGACTGTAGTTACAGACTGTAGTAGGTTTGGGGTCTTTGTTATCATTGACTGTAGTTACAGACTGTAGTAGGTTTGGGGTCTTTGTTGTCATTGACTGTAGTTACAGACTGTAGTAGGTTTGGGTTTTTTTGTTGTCATTGACTGTAGTTATAGACTGTAGTAGGTTTGGGGTTTTTTGTTGTCATTGACTATAGTTACAGACTGTAGTAGATTTGGGGTTTTTGTTGTCATTGACTGTAGTTACAGACTGCAGTAGGTTTGGGGCTTTGTTGTCACTGACTGTAGTTCAGACTGTAGTAGATTTGGTTTTTTTTGTTGTCATTGACTGTAGTTACAGACTGTAACAGGTTTGGGAGATTTTGTTGTCATTGACTGTAGTAGATTTGGTTTTTTTTGTTGTCATTGATTGTAGTTACAGACTGTAGCAGGTTTGGGGGATTTTGTTGTCATTGACTGTAGTTATAGACTGTAGTAGGTTTGGGGTTTTTTGTTGTCATTGACTGTAGTTACAGACTGTAGTAGGTTTGGGTTTTTTTTTTGTTGTCATTGACTGCAGTAGGTTTGGGTTTTTTTGTTGTCATTGACTGTAGTTACAGACTGTAGTAGATTTGGTTTTTTTTGTTGTCATTGACTGTAGTTACAGACTGTAGTAGGTTTGAGGCTTTGTTGCCATTGACTGTAGTTACAGACTGTAGTAGGTTTGGGGTTTTTTGTTGTCATTGTCTGTAGTTATAGACTGTAGTAGGTTTGGGTTTTTTAGTTGTCATTGACTGTAGTTACAGACTGTAGCAGATTTGGGGTTTTTTGTTGTCATTGACTGTAGTTACAGACTGTAGTAGGTTTGGGGGTCTTTGTTGTCATTGACTGTAGTTACAGACTGTAGTAGGTTTGGGGTTTTTTGTTGTCATTGACTGTAGTTACAGAATGTAGTAGGTTTGGTTTTTTTTGTTGTCATTGACTGTAGTTACAGATTAGTAGATTTGGGATTTTTTGTTGTAATTGACTGTAGTTATAGACTGTAGTAGGTTTGGGTTTTTTTGTTGTCATTGACTGTAGTTACAGACTGTAGCAGATTTGGTGTTTTTTGTTGTCATTGACTGTAGTTACAGACTGTACTAGGTTTGGTTTTTTTTGTTGTCATTGACTGTAGTTACAGACTGTAGCAGATTTGGTGTTTTTTGTTGTCATTGACTATAGTTACAGACTGTAGTAGATGTTACGGGGATGGGTTATATGGAATTATTGTTACGACTGCATTTAAACTATCGAGAGGTTTTTAGAAATTACTCTTCCATCCCATGCCACATATACTAATAACAATTCGAATAAGTTTTACCAAGGACCTTGCAGGGCCACAAATTTATTACTTTAAATTCCCTAACAAATTTCGTCTAGCTCTTACATACTAAAAAGACAACATCAGCAGCATCAAATGAAAATTCAATAATATATCACTAGAAATCTCCTCTAGATTCTTAAAAGATTATATCATTCTGACTCATTCACAATTTAATTATTACTTATCTATCTTTCAGATATAGCCTACCTACTATCTAACAAATAATATCTTAATGTCTCAGACGACAATGTTAACTCAGTTATTTGTGCCTACCGCTTATAAAGGATCTAACTCGTCAATACAGACTGACGTAGTTACATTAGATCTAGATCTACTCTAGGATGGGCTGGCAATCCCCAGCCTCATCCAGACACATCAATTTCAATTTACAAATGTGTATACCAGACACTCATGCTAGATCTAGTTGCAAGTAAAATACATTGTAGTCTTGCATTCTTCGGTAGCACTTCTACTGGAAAATTAAGGTCAGCTTCACGTTCATCGTCGAATCAATAGGTAGACACTTACGCTTGGTCCCTGATACGAGATCAGGGAGCTGGAGATAATAGCAGTAGATAATTTCTGAAGAGCATATGGTCTCATTCCAGTGTCTATCAAGGACATAGACATGACTTTAACAATCTTCTGATTCTCTCAGGCTGAATCCCGCCGACTGCCTTCACAGATGGAAATTTCTGCATGGAGTGGTCAAACATAAAAATGGCTCCGCTTAAATACCGCGCGGCCATCTGCAAATCCCCAGCCAACTGCCCAAATTTGATTGGTGCATCCATTTCGAGCTCAGCTCGTAGTATTAATAGATTCTATTAATAGTAACAGACAAGGTCAAATTAACATATCAAAACCCTTACTAAAGTCTCTAAACCCTCTACATTTTATGTACGAATTTACTCACTCCCTTTTCTCACCCCTGTTAAAGTTTATCAAAATCACGGGGTCGAAAACTGCACCGTCACTGTTAACCCATCCATTTATTCTATCCTGCCCCACTTTCTTTCCATCTCTAAGAAAAAGCGTTACAAAAACAAACTGTCCACGAGAATAGTTCAAGGACATTTGCACTGGCTAAAATCAACGAGACCCTGAAATAAACAAACCGTGACCCAGCACGACAATTCTAGTCCTAACCCTTGACAGTAGATTTGGTTTTTTTTGTTGTCACAGACTGTAGTAGATTTGGGGTTTTGTTGCCATTGACTGTAGTTACAGAATGTAGTAGATTTGGGGTTTTGTTGCCATTGACTGTAGTTATAGACTGTAGTAGATTTGGGGTTTTGTTGTCATTGACTGTAGTTATAGACTGTAGTAGATTTGGGGTTTTGTTGTCATTGACTGTAGTTACAGACTGTAGTAGATTTGGGGGAAAGACTAGTAGGACAATGTATTAGACAGGTCAGGAAGTTTGTGTAGATTGTCTTTTTCATCATGTTAACTTGAAATTTGGCTGGGTAGTGTCGAAGGTTGACCATAGGTCCAGCTGTGGATGACATGGGTAGATCCAGTGTGGAGACTCTGAGACAAAAACTAATGACCAGTTGACCCTCTACAGGCACTGATCCCCAACCCACGCCACGTCCACTCTAAGGAGAAAGCAATCTCTATCTTCAAAGCTTTGACCATTCCCGTAAGTCACCAGTACTCATGGATTGAGTCTTTGTCTGTCTGTCTGTTGGTCTCTCTCTGTCTGTCTGTCATATATGGTGGACATTCTCTAGTTCTCTTTTTGAATGGTCGTCTGTCTGTGTGTCATGCCTACTGCCTTTTTGTGAAACACTCTGGGCAATTTGACTTTATACGTCTGTCTGTCTAACTCAGTAACTGTCACATTTCATGGACACTGTCTGTCTGTCTGTCCGTCCATCCGCCCGTCCTTCTGTCTGTCTGTCCATCCGTCCGTCCATCCGTCTGTCTGTCTGTCTGTCTGTCCATCCCTCCGTCCGTCTGTCTGTCTGTCTGTCTGTCCATCCGTCCATCCGTCCATCCGTCTGTCTGTCTGTCTGTCTGTCCATCCGTCCGTCCGTCTGTCTGTCTGTCTGTCTGTCCATCCGTCCGTCTATCCATCCGCACGTCTGTCTGTCTGTCTGTCTGTTTCAAAGACAGTCCTTGTAATTGAAACAACTGAGTGCATGCAATTCCTTCTCTGTTTGTCTGAACAGGGAGTGATCGAGTTTTCCCTTTGCCTGTTTTTTGCCAAGCTGGTCTCCTACACTTTCCTGTATTGGTTGCCAAACTACATCAGCGTCAGCACCACCAGTAAGTAACTCTTTACACATGTACCATGCCACAGTTTTCTGTACCTGTTGGAGTAACTGAACCATCATGAGTCATCACTGAAAATGTCATTACGGGGGATCGCCAGTTTTGTAAATTTTACATGTGGGTGATTTGAAAGTTTGGCATCAAGTATCAAATGTCTGTTACGACCTTTAAATCATCATCATTACATAGGTCAATTAATTCAATAATGGAATTTCCATAATGTCAAAATGTAGTACTTACCCAGGCGAAACAGAATATGCAAAAAAACAGACATGGAAAATGTTTGAGTTGTGGAGTCTGTGCAGGGACTCGTCAATTCAATATCTATTCAGTGTAATTGTCCTAGACACTGATGGATGTACCAGGTATCAGCAGTTTTAAATCCAAATGAAAAAGAAACCAACACACATTAAAACTTCTCACACCGGGACTGGAGTAAGGGAGGGAAGCGGTGGTAGATGGGATCAACATATGGCGATGGTATTGTACTCTAACTGTATAACTGGTTTTGGGATTGTTTTCCAGGAGACGAAAAAAACATTTTTTTGCAAGACTTTTTTATACAGAACTAGATCTTTTTGGTCGTATTAATCAAACAAAACATGTCTTTCTGTCGTAATAAATATTTTTTTTTAAAATGCAGGTCTTTTAGCCGGTTAATCCTGTTACGCGGTTATCACACAAAATATTGTCGGGCACTTACACAGTTAGAGATATGCACGACAAGAGCACGATAAAATTCGGCCACAGAAATCAGTTACACGATTAGAACAGCCACATACACAGTTAGAATTGTAACTGTTGAAGGCTTCGAAGCTCAATTTTGCTATTTATAATGCGTGTAGACTTCCCATTTGAATAGGGAACCCCCGGAAAGGCGTGGTGACTATTTTTAGCTAAAAAAATGAGTTGGTCAATTTTGTCTAGTTACACGGTTAGAACACAACACCATCGATATGTGATTGTGAATAAGAAAACCCGGCTTCAGTCAGTGAAGCTGATTTTGAGAAAAGCGGCTTTGAAGTGAAAATATGGGTCCGACACGAACTTCCAACTTGGCTGTTGTTTAGGGGACCGTGGCATGTTACAGAGTAAACTGCAGATGAGCAGTGAACACTGCATGCTATGATCTCTATAACGGCTTTGTAATTAGACTACGGTCTCCTAACAACAGTCACTCCAATATTACTTGGTCAATTAGCTATTGCCACTTATAGGGTTAAATGCCGTTTTCTCAAAATCTTGTTTTAGGGGGGTCACTGGCTTCAATTTATCAGAAATGTCTTGTCTTTTATTATATGTACAGAACTCAAAATGTCATGTGGCCGACTTAAGCCTGGTTTTCTCATGTACACTCACATATGGTACCTCCACTGCCTAATGAAAGATAACAACTATAAAAAAAAACACACACACACAATAATACCAAGAATGTGTTTAATTGAGTGAACTTACAGCAGTGACAGAAATGTGCTACACAAAATTGTCTCCCTTGTGACAGCACATGACGCGAGAGGGCACCAGGTGGCACAAACCACAAACTTTACGGTGGATTTTTCCTACTTTTGTTCTCACAACATTCATGGATCCGCTGACTTGATTGCCCAATAAAACTGAAGTTTTATGAATATTCAGTACCATCACCAACTTAGTCATGGAATACTTTTATAGCCAGAGAGTAGCCAGGGGCCCCGTTCTTCTAGTCAACTGTTGAAGGTCACCATTAGCATTTTAATTAGTATATTTCTGAAATGGATCTCTCTCTCTGTGTGGGTGTGTGTGTGTGTGTGTGTGCGTGCATGCATGAGTGCGTGCGTGCGTGCGTGTGTGTGTGTGTGAGGTTTTAGGCATTTGTAGGCCTACATCTTTTTTCTTGTTCGTTCTTTGTGATCTGGTTTTCTCTTCTCTCCTTGAAAAGCTCTGTCTTAGTCCTGTTGCAGCCCTGAAAATGGCTTATTGACTGGCTTCAAAAAAATGGGTGGGGGGGGGGGGGGGTAAATGGCACATGTAAAGGGTTGTAAAAGTGGTTTTGTTGGGGAGGGAGTGTTTACTTTGTATTCCTTATTGGGTGGTCACTGTGAGTCCAGTGTGTCCATTCTGCTTTCCTTCACCCATGTTTCCTGACATTGGTCTACACTTTAATTCATTGAAGCTGGGCTGACATTCTGTGACATTTGTAGGTTTATACCACTGTATGACATCTGTCTATGGGGCATGTATTGTCCTTATTTTCAGAAGATCTCTTGGCACTTGCACATTGTCCATGACATATATACATATCATCTCTATTGTCTATGACATTTGTTGGTTTATATATTTTATGATATCTGACTGCTCCAGTGTCTTTGACATAAAAATAAATACAAAATCATAAAAATTCAACAGAAATGTCACAGCGAAATGTCGGCTCAGCTGCCTGTCTATTTGTATGCTCATCTGTCATCCCTTTTGTAATTTTATGACCAATGGATAACATTCTGTCCCATTTTCTTACGCTGTTGTTTCTCTTCCAGCCAGCGCCTCAGCAGCTGCGTACACGTCCACCATCTTTGATGCTGGGGGAATTGTGGGTAAAGACAATTTTTGGTTTCATGTCATCAAACATTGTGTCAGTTTTTGTCTTCTGATGTTGTGAATAGTTTGTTTTCTGTTATGTGAGTCTGTCAAGTATACCGGTACTGTTACATCATATTTGTTATACAAGAATTGGACAGACAGACAAAATGTACAGACTTACATTTGGAAAGACCGCCATGCTGACATGACATAAGTTTTGAGTAGACAGACAGTTGGATGTGTGCTAGAGCTACTGGGATCAACTCTGGACATTGGCAACTCAAGTTTATGATGTAGGACATGCAGTATTCTCACAAGTCCATAAAGTCCTCAAAGTCCTCAGAGTCCTGAATCTTCTCAAAATTGATTGCTGGGGCCACATGAAGTCGTTGGGTTTCAAAAATTTTGTTTGTTTCCAGCAGTTCTAGAAATAGCAGATTGTCCTAAATTGAATTGTTATGTGGTGGTAAGACAATGTTCACTTTTTTTTTAAATTCAAAGCTTTTCTGTATCAATTTTTTTTATTTAACTAGCCATGGTGGCCTGGCTCTGACAGCGTGCCCAACAGGAAGAAAGTTGTTCTCAGTTTGTTTGCTGTAAGCAGATCAGAAACAATATATGAAAATGTCCCTAATTTTTGTCCAAGAAAATCCTTTTGAAGTCCTTAAGGGGGGGGGGGGGGGGGGGGCACGGGTCCTGAAATGGAAATTAGGCTTCAAAATATGGATATCGCGATTTTGTACTTTTCGGTCAGTTTATCGATTTAGGAACACTATTTTACTAACCAACTGTCAATTTTGAATGTTTATAACCCTGAAATATGCCTTTTAGTGAGGTGGGGGGTCAAGAAAAAGGCACAAGAATCATGTCATTGGGCCACAAAGTTAGCCCTAAATAACATCTTAGTGTCGCTATCAAAACCCCTAGGCTACTCCTCCCTGCACATCTGTCATAAGCCTTTGGTGGTTTGGAAATCATTGTTGAGGCTAAGCACACCAATAATGATGACTTTAGCCATGTGTAACACGTTTCAATAACATTTTTATTGAAAAAGACTTTCAAATGCGATTTTCTTGAAATTGCACTTTTGATCGATGATTTGTAAACTAGTTTTTTATTTATTGACCAATTGGTATAAAATTTGGCTAACAACATGTTTGAACAAATAAAAAAATTCACACTGAAGAAAATTTGTTTAACTTTCCATTTTTTTTTTTGGTTGAATTTTTTTGTGATAGAAAATAAGAAAAAATGGAATTCCGCTACATACCATTTTCTAAAATTTATAACAAAAGATCTGTCAGAGATCTGTCCCTTCTGTATAAAGTTTTTAATTGGATTGAATAAGACATACGAGAATTTTCAAATAAATCCAGTAAAATTTGGCGAAGCCTATCTATATTGAATTTGGTACTTTTTGGGGACTCAAAATCCAAGATGGCGGCGCTTCCATGGCAACAATATGACAAAGAAATAATTTTACATTTTTTTCCTGCTAATTCAGACATCTTGAATTCGATTATAATAGTTAAAATTGTCTATTTCTCATAATAACAAAAATCGCCTTCAGGACCTGCACCCCCCCCCCCCCCCCCCCACCCCTTAAATTTTTATTTTTAAGGGCCTGGGGGAACTGTAGAACAGATAGCAACTTTTACTTTTGTGTGTGTGTCTGTGTGAGCGTGAGTGTGAGTAGTGGTGATTTTTTTTTGGATGGGGGGGGGGGGGGGGGGAGGATGGTGAAGAAAGACTAGAAGATAGAGTGTGATATTTTACTGTATGTATAAAGATCCTGACAAGAATATCTGTTTTCTGATTTCAACTCGTAAATCCTGTGGACATTGCCAATATTTTGACTTTAATGTGAATTTAAGTCTATACAAGGGGCATTCATGTAGCTCAGACATCTTGCTTAGACTGCGTAGATTCAGAACTGCCAAAAGTCTAGAGAATTCTGTGCTTTGCACTGACCTAGTTTTGTGTATTGTGTTCTGTTGACAGGTGGAATACTGGCCGGCTACATCTCTGACAGGTACCGCATGCGTGGTATCACTTGTGTCATCTTTCTGGTGTTGGCGGCACCCGTGGTAAGTCATGTGATCTCTTTGAATTGTTCATTTCCTTGAGGGTGGGTGGAGGGGGATTATTGAATTGGGTAGTGTTTTGTAGTGGAGACTGGGGGGGTGGGGGGGGGGGGGAGACACTGGAATTCAGAGAAATAATAATTTGACATGATGACGTTTTGACTGGACAATAAATCAGTGAATTCTCATTTCTACATTTGTAACTCAGACCTCCCAACCCCCTCCCCCCGACACACACAAACAAAATTCCCTGAGTGTATCGAAATTATTTTTAAAAAAAATAATTTTAAACCTACAGAAATTGGTCAGGTCAAGGTCACACAGTAAGGCCTGGAACAAAGTTCAAATGGGACAAAAAAATAAAACAGAGAGAGAGAAAGAATATTGTACATTGCCAAAAGTTCCGCATTAGAAATTGAACAAAAAATCAGACAATGAGAAGGAAAAAAAACCCCAGGATTTGGTGATCAAAAACTTGCCTCAGATTAATTAATTGTTGTGGATATTTTCTAGCTTGGCCTTTTGCTGCATTTAAATACAACCCCCCCCCCTCCCCCCCCCTCCCCCCTCCCCCTCCGTTTTCTTTTCTTTTTTATAGACATTTTAACTTGATGTCTAAGATGTTGGTTTATGGGCGGGGTGAGGTAGCATGGTTGGGTGAAAAGTTAAAATATATAATGATAGAAATGAGAACTTTTTTGTACTTTGCCAAGCCCCCAGTTACCCAAAAAATGTGGGGAAAAAAAAAACCAGTACAATTTTGAAACTTCTTGCACAAGCTGCAGTAGGATACCCTAAAACTCCGTCAAAGGTGCAGCGAGGCCGTTATTGTGCTGTTAACTAAAACTCAAACTGACGTTTTGTGATATTTTTCTTGTTCGTGACAGTTTAACATTGAGCACAATCTGTACCTGTTGATTGCTATGGCTCAAGTAAAATCTTGATTGATTCTGTATGCAAATATTTTAACTGTGCCGATGGATCCTCAAACAAAAGTTGTATTTTCTGTTTTTTCAGCTGTTCCTGTACAATGAATACGGCAGCAAAATTCCGTTCTGGGCCAATTGTTGTAAGTTATCTCTCTTTTCAATCTCTTTTTTCATTGTGTTTGGTCATCAACTCATCCAGTTACTTCGTATCTACATGTAGTTTATTTGTATAGGGAACAGTTTAGATGGTCATGAAATTACAGACAGAGTTTCATGTTGCTGTGACAAGGCAGTGTGGGATGGGGGCTGAGGAGGGGGTAGAATTTGACCCAAAAAGATATTCGTAAATATTTGTTCAGGATGGAAAGAGGAACAATCAAAATCAGCAGATTCCAGTCCATTTCAGTGACATCTCCATGACCTGCTGACCTGTCTGAATGGAAATGTGTAGAATCAAAGCGAAACAGGATCAAATGTGAAATCTTTTATTGTTCAATTGTTTTCTCTGTTGCATTTTTTTTTTTCTTGATAAAGGTGAAAGTCAAAAATTTGAACATTTTCTGTCTTCTCTTTAGTTTCCTTTGTATCATTTGGGTTTTATTTCTCACACAGGATTTCACAACATACAACTTTTTTTTTTTTTTGCACGATTTTAACATTGCTTATAGTCCTGCTGCGACCCCACAGTTTTTCTGTGATTTTTATGATATTTAGGCATTTGCCTGTGGGTGATGTGAAGAAAATCGGTGAATGTCAAATTATGCCAGCTGCCCTATCTCATCATATGTCACATGTCTGGCCAGCAGTCCATCTGATTGTCTATGTTCTCAGTGATGCTGGCTGTATGTGGGATATTTGTCAACGGTCCTTACGCTCTGATCACCACAGCGGTCAGTGCTGACCTGGGCACACACAAGACAGTGAGAGATAACGCAAAAGCTTTGGGGATGGTGACAGCAATTATTGATGGCACTGGAAGTATAGGTCAGTGTGGGTTGGTCACTGTGGGTTGGTCAGTGTGGGTTGGTCATTGTGTGTTGGTCAGTGTGGGCCATAGATATAGTAACACAGATCATGCACTCCTTCCGCTGGTGGAATGAAAAGTGATGCCAGCCAGGAAGTAGCCCCCCATTGCGATAAGCCTGAATGCGGGGCTTCCGCGTGTAAACATTTTGTTGTCTGCTATTACTTTCGCGTTCATATTTACTTATTTAGAGGCGTTAAATTAGGATGACCAGCATATTTTGCAAGTTTGCACAACACAACAGTATTGTTTGGAAACGTAAATAAACTATTTTAGATATTTCATGGGTGCAGACAGGGAGTAATTATACTTTATAGTCTGCTAGACTAGATCAATCAGAGTTACACAATGATAAACCGTAAATTTTTATATTCCCATCAAGTAGATGGGATGTAAATCTTCATGTATTATTTTGTTGTTGTTGTTCTAAGTAAGTTTACTGTTGTTTAGTTGTTTTTGCTTTACCATTTTTTCTGCTGTTAAAACTTAAATTGTAGGCCTTTTGAAATAAATGTATCATTGTGTGGTTGACTTCGACCTAAAACTGAAACCGAAAAAAGATGTATTTTTTTAGAAATCTCTTGGAACCGCACCAATATTTGGGTCTGAACCAAGTCATCTAAGATTAAATGAATGGTTTCAGTACCACAGCGCTATGCTATTCCTGGAGAATGTCAGTAACTCTAATCAGACTAACCTGCTACTGCTAATTTGCCGCAACCATAACAGTCAAGTAGTGTAGACCTATCAGTGTCATGCATTGCTACGCTATCTGGGCTCATAACCTTTTTATGAGTGCATGATAAGGAATGTATCTAACATATTAGGTTGCCTGGTTTGCTGCCAAAGTTTTCAAAATCTAATTGGTTTTAGGACGTGTTTCTGGTTGTCAAAATTTGAGGCAAGAGTGAAAGAACATGTGTGTGAGATATTTCAACTTGAGACATCTTGGAAAATGTGGGATAAATGAAAATGTTAATATAGCCCACAGTGAAAGAATGGTTGGGGTGTTCATACCTTAACACAGATGATGCTAACACCGGTTTTTAGCCATATCTGTAATTTATATCTATGCCGATTTTTTCCTACTAAACACTAAAACTAGGATCCGAGGCAGAGACCCCCTGAAATATCTATTTTGTTAATAGCTAGGGTTGCGAGTCTTAACAGATTCTTCATTTATTATTATTATTTTATTTCTTTTTTTGTTTGTTTTTGTTTATCCAAGTCACTATCGTTGGTAACATCTCTTGATACTGATAGCGTTATATATTTGTTGGTGTTTGATACGGTGCATTTTAGACCTCCCCCCCCCCCCCCTCCCTCTTTTTTTGTTTTTAGCTCTTGTTTTAAAAATGATTCTCCTTGCGCATCGTCACTGTAAAACAGCCTACAAAGTACAATCAGACAGTATAGATATTATATATCTATACTCTGGTACAATCAAGCAATGCTGAGCCAGTCAGCGATTCAGGCTTATCGCTATGTCGGTCATGCGCACTGTGGCATCACGCGAGGTTCGCTGAGCATGCGATCTCTGTGTACTATATCTATGGTGTGGGCTGATCAGTGTGGGCTGATCAGTGTGGGCTGGTCTTGTGGGCTGGGCAATGTGGATTGGTCATTGTGTGTTGGTCACTGCAGGTTGGTCAGTGTGTGTTGATCAGTGTGGGCTGATAAGTGTGGGCTGGTCTTGTGGGCTGGTCATTGAAGGTTTGTCAGTGTGGGTTGATTAATACAGGCTGGTCAGTGTAGGCTGGTCAGTGTGGACTTGTCAGTTTGAGTTGGTCATTTCCGATAAATTTCAGATAAATATCATCTATGAAAAATCACCCCCAGACTGCATTTTTCTTCTTTAATGTAAATGGAATGTGAAATGATATTCTAGATCTGAGCCACTTTATGCACCGTGCACTGCAAATTAAAATAATAACAAGAATTTAAAAAAATAATAAACGATTTAAATGTGCATCTGGACTAACTTGCACACAGGATCAGTTTGCTCGGTATTTGAAATCACAATTTTAAAAAATGCTGTGCAACGTACAATAGACAGGCTGTTTTACTGCTTTAAGATTGCCAACGACCATACTCGTAGATCTACAATATGTAGGGTTATTGAATTGGTTTTATTTTAATGTCAAAGAAACGAAATATCCATGTGCAACTGAGGCGTTTTGTTGTCGTACTTGCATATCACTGGTATGAGCGACAAAGACTGAGGGCGGGTGCCTGAGGTCCTTTGGTTTCTCGGGGGTCTCAGCCTAATGCAGGTGGCCCCGAGGGCATGCACCCATGAAAAAACGTTCTAAAGACCATTAATTATTATTATAGTCTGTCATACAGCTGCATAGCTAAACCAGTAGGCCATGAGCTGTGGCGTAGCATCGCTGACCGAGTCTCCATGAACGACATAAGTGTGTTCATCAATTCAATGTTCATGCGCGTGGCCAAAATGCCACCAACGACATCAAAGGATGTAATCGCCACAACCGGGCATGGTCTGTTCGAACCTCTCACCCCTGTCCATCTGTCCATTGTCCATTTAAACAACAAAGAGATCGGCCCGACAATGAAGGCAGGTGGCAATTTCGGCTTCAGTATCACTGGGAGGAAGGTGTGGTGAGAGAGGGGGGGGGGGGGGCAGGGGGAGGGGTTGTAACAGAAATTACCGATTTATCTATCTTTTATTACTCAGTGTTCTTTTTGTATCATTTACAATGAAAATGAATATTTCCACACACTCGACATTCATTTGAATTCCATTTCTATATCTATATCTATAATTCACAAGTTCTCCACATTAGAACACAACAGGCTTTTTATTAGGCCACCTGCTGTAAGTAAATTTTCATCATCATCATTGCCTTTCTCACCCTGGATCAGGGTATAGGCCACCAACAAACACCTTCCATCCCTCTCTATCATGGGCCAGCCTCTTTACATTATTCCAAGTCTTTCCGCTTCGTTGCACATCATTTTCTCTGGCTCTTCTCCACGTTCCGCGCGGCCTTCCTCTTGATCTCTTGCCCTGGGGATTCCAGTCCAATACCTTCTTCGTGATGCTGTTTCCTGGCCTCCTGAGAGTGTGGCCGATCCATCTCCATCGCCTCCTACCAATTTCCTCTCTGACTGGGTTCTGTCTTGTTCTTTTCCATACAATTTCATTGCTGACCTTGTCTGTCCATCTGATCTTAAGTAGCTTCCTCAAACATCTGTTGATGAAAACTTGGATTCTCTTTATGCAGGCCTGGGATGCATTCCAAGTCTCACATCCATACAACAGGACTGACTTCACGTTCGAGTTGAATATCCTCAGCTTTGTTTTTAGAGATATATCCTTGGTTCTCCAAATCTTGCTTAAGGATGTGAAAGCTGCCTGTGCCTTTCCAATTCGTGCTTTGACTTCTGCCTCTGTTCCTCCCTTATTGTCAATGATACTACCAAGATAGCAGAAGGACTCTACATCTTCCAGTGGTTGATCTCCTACTGTGACTTGTTCGCTTAGGGGTGCAACAATTTTTAGGACCTTCGACTTCGCAGTAAATTTTGCCTGTGAAGAATTTTTACCGTGAAGAATGCACTGAAGCTGGGAGTTTTTGGAACTGATTTTGTATTTTATTCTTTTAGAGTTTGCATTGGGTCAGTGGCTGCTCACCTCCGATCCCATTTTGTTCATGAGCACATGAACCATGACATGAACACATGAACCATGACATGAACACATGAACCATGACATGAACACATGAACCATGACATGAACACCTCCAGCCTTGTGTAGATCACTGCTGTTAGCAGATTTAAACTATTTGATGTGCTCATGGCTAAAAATGGAAGGCAGGAATATATCCTGCCGCTTTGTTTGGAAATTATTTCAGTTCACCGAGACATACGTAGAGAGGGTAGAAAGTGATGAGTGGGGCCATAGTATGGGCTGTCCACGTGTAGCAGAGGTTACACAGCTTTTGATTAATTTAAGCTTGTAAAAATATAAAACGTAGTTTCAGTGGACGTTCCGTCAATGATGAAGTTCCTTAAGATACATAATGATAGGGTGAAAGAAATTTTACCAGGATGTTTCACAGATGTCCAAAATAAATGTAGGACAATACAATCTGGCAACTTTAGAGATTTAGATGGATTTAATCAATGAAGTGTCTGATTTCTGTGAAGGTCAGGGTGGTGTGTCTTCGTCCTGCTTTAGGTGACCGGGAAGGATAGATAAACTTTGTACTGGTGTGATCATTTTCCTCACTTACCTCCCATGCCTTTCACTTGCCAGCAACATTGGCCTGAACGGACAGACACAATGACGTCATGTGATCAGTTGCTGGGCAAGTGTTGGATGGTGGAGAACATTTTACTGGATAAAATTGTCAGCTTTTATTGATGTCTCCACCAATAATTTATGGTCCAAGTTTGAGCATCGTTTGCCACCCAGAGCTGCAAAATCAACAACAAAAGAAATAAACAAATGAATGTTGGTACAAGGACGTATGCCACCCAAGTTTTGTTGTGCTAGGGCAACCTAATTTAAAACTTTTTGTGACTCCAGAATGAGAGAGCTCCCGAAATACTCCTCACAACAACCTTAATTAATTATTCTTTCAGATTTTCTTTTTGTTTTGTGTCTTTTGGTTGAAAGGGTAAGGCCACTAAGGGACAGGGCCAGGGATTCCATAAGATTTAGGGTTGACGTTAAGGGCTTAGGGTTAGGGTTAGATAGGTAGGCCTACATAATTATAACATACATGTCTATAGCGCAAAATGCGCAGAACAGCCTAAACAAATTCTCTTCTTGATATTGTGATTTTATGATACGTTAATACAGTTATTATGCTATACTCCAGTAAGTTAGGTGACCACTGTTGGTACAGACAGGTGGGATGGACAAACTACAGATAAATTACACTATGCCCAAGATGTACTTGGACAATGGACACCTCAGCAAAACCGGAGGGATGAAACTGTCCTTAGCAGGCTCCATCTGGGTCATAGCCACCTCACTCCATAGTTTTTACTCCAGTGGGGAGAAGATCCTCCCGAATGTATAGCGTACGACTGCCAGTTATCTGCCAGCCGCACAGACTAATAAAGTACCCAGACTGGATGAGCCCATTGTGTGACGTCACGAAACAGCGAAAGTCCGCCATTGTAGGTTTACGGTTGCGACCGACGCTTCAGCATAGCTACAATGCAGCGGTCACTAAAAGTCCATACGGTCATCATTTATAACAATAAAAAAAAAGGCAGGTGTAGACAATAAAATGAAAGGATAGGCAAGTTAATGCATTATCAATACATGTACAACCAATCTTGACAAATAAAAAGAAATTTCTACTGCAGATTGAACTAGAATCGGAATTTCCCGAGCGGCGGCCAAGTTGGTTATACGGCCGCATCTCATTAACTTCCGTAAAAAATGACACAGCCCGAAGCTAGTGTTTCCAGTCTGGTTGATTTATTAGTCTGTGGCCAGCCGCATTTTAACAGAATGTGAGGATTTCTCACATCTCCCAAGACGGCATTTTGCATGTGGATCCATGAAAGAATTATTTCTGATGTAGACCGGCAGCGCATCTTGTCATTTCTGAAAGAGGTCGAACTCTACAAGGCTATTTACCAGATTTTTATTATATTTACAAAGTTCATAATTATACTACGTGTATGTACTTTACAGTAGGGGCCTTTTCCTGTTCGATTTTTAATACGGGCCTTTTACCTTAGATCTTTGACATCACTTTTATTTGATCTTATCTATAGACAACTGAGGGCTGAAAGCTAGCCTAGAGAGTGATAACGAAAACACTGTGAGAGGCGCAAAGTGACCGTTATCGTGCCGATGCGCCGTTAAACCCAAACTAAAAGTACATGTACAATACTCATGTAAGTGATTTAACCACCGTTGGTGCAGTACTCCAGTAAGTGATTTAACCACTGTTAGTAGAATACTCCAGTAAGTGGTGTAACTTCCGTTAGTACAATACTCCAGTAAATGATGTAACTACTGTTAGTGCAATACTCCAGTAAGTGATGTAACTACTGTTAGTGCAATAATTCGGTAAGTGATGTAACTACTGTTACACGGCGACGAAGATGCACCGATTTCATTCACTTTAGTTTTCTGCAATAAATCACCTTGCGAGTGACAGGCCGTCGACGGTGGTACCCCTGAATGAGGTGAGGGATGGGCTAACGATGAGTCAGCCGTTACCTGTCCTGTGCCACAAAAGCGCAACAAAATTCACAAAATCTTTAAATGAAGTGGCTTCTCAAATGCATTCTGTTTAAGACTTTTTTCTTATTGCAGCAAAAGTTTGGTTATCGGAGAATATTGTTCAATAGTGATTCTTTCATTGTGCAGAAATTCATGTGGCCTTCTGCAAAACTGTTAATACAATGGTATGCAGAAAGTGTGCATTTAGATTTCAGAAATTGTGCAGAATCTTTTTTTTATGAGTGAATATTCGCGTTGATTTAGACAAACAGCAACCATAGATTTTATTAGAAGTTTATTCATTAGAATCAGAATTATATCTAGTTTACAATGATATTGATTTGACCCACAGGTCAGGAATAGTTAAATATTTATGAATAATACCGTGACAGCTATTGAAAATAATAGATTTTTTTTCCTTGTTGACTTTGTCTTTGCAATAGAAAAATCTGCTTTTGTCTTAAAGAAAACTGTTTTTATGTTAATTTTTAAGTAATGAATTGTAAATTCTAATTTTTTTTCAGTTACAAGTAAATTCTGACAATAGAAAATAAAGTCAGCGAATACTTCCTTGGCTGAACATCATTTTTCTTTTGCCAAGTCTAATCTTACAATAACTGTTTCCGTCCTTTCCAGTAGGCTGTTTAACAGTTTCATGGGATGTTTAGCTATACTAAGGCATAAATGTTGCCACATAGTCTAAAATCATAATCTGGTTTGATGAACAGGAAATACGATATTGACGTGGATCATTTGTATGCAGCACATGTGATAAATGTAGACGCTTTATGTAGGACTTGTGATAGGAGATCCTAACTGCTAAACAGGAAATCAGGGCAAAATCACGGAAATGCAGTGTTTTTTTAGGGAGGACATTTTATTTATCTGTCATTTGTATGTCGAACAAGCATTGTAGTAGGCACACATTCCATAACAATTTGTTTCCCCTGTGTGGATGCCATAAAAATGAAAAAAAAAAAAAAAACGTAAGGAGGAATATTTCAAAAAAGCTCTGACGCGCGCAGGATAGCCAGCATAATTATCTGGATTCCCTATGATGAGACTGTGCATTAGTGATTGTACACCATGCATGCATTTTACTACATTCTTTGGTAAACAGATGAGAATGTTTATGTGTGCGTGCGTGTTAGACATCAAAGTGCAGCTTCGAATCTTCATTATATTTATGTCTGGTCATGTACTCTTAATAAGACAATGGCGGTACTGCTTTTAATCGATGATTCTTTTTGCCCGATTTTAACACCGAAAAGTTGCAATGCTACAAATCATTTCTGTCAAATACCATTAGTGGAGTGATAATTGGCTATCAGTGCCCATTAACAACCCAACATGTGGATGGTTAACCTGAAGATACCGCAGCCAGAGCGTGAATGTGACGCTCTTTTGACATTTACAACCCCGTATTTTCTGAACTGCACTTGACCCGTGAAATTGGAAAAGTGAGACTAGTTGTTCTATGTCTTGTCCATCAGTCTGCCAAAATGCATGTCATTTTATGGTTGCTATCTTTTATTATACCCACAATTAATTACTCACTTGTGAGTGCCATTTTGTGCAAATTTTACAGAAGTTTGGCATCATTTTCTACATTTGAATTGATGTATTTTCTGATTTTTTTTCTGCAAAACAAAAGAACAATATTTGCTGTGTATGAAATGGTCGTTCACTAGTTGAAAAACCAATTAATAAAGATGTAATTAATAGGTAAATGCAGTGTCTGTCACGCATTCCAAACATTCCTTTAACATGCCTGATCGGGCTAGCACAGGTAAAATTTTCACCTGGATATGGTGCGCGGCCTCCCGCTGAGTCTTGACAGATAGGGGCGTAAGATTTATGGACTGGGTACCAAACTCAAGTGAATGCAATTCGGCGCCGTGGTTAGTGCAATACTCCAGTAAGTGATGTAACTACTGTTAGTGCAATACTCCAATAAATGATGTAACTACTGTTAGTGCAATACTCCAGTAAGTGATGTAACTACTGTTAGTGCAATACTCCAATAAATGATGTAACTACTGTTAGTGCAATACTCCAGTAAGTGATGTAACTACTGTTAGTGCAGTACTCCAGTAAATGATGTAACTACTGTTAGTGCAATACTCCAATAAATGATGTAACTACTGTTAGTGCAATACTACAGTAAGTGATGTAACTACTGTTAGTGCAATACTCCGATCCAGTAACTGATGTAAGCAGTGTTGTGTACGTCTCTACCACCAGGTGCTGCGCTGGGTCCGCTGTTGACCGGTGTCATCTCTGATTGGAACAACGTCTTCTACATGTTGATTGGCTCGGATTTCTTCGCTGCTCTAGTCAGTACTCATTTTTTATACTTTTGTGTAACATTTTCTTTCTCCTTCTCTCTCTATCTCTATGTATGTCTCTTTCTCTCTCTCTCTCTCTCTCTGCCTCTGCCTTCTGTTATTTTCTCTCCGTGTATGTGTGCGTCTCTCTGTCTGTTACTTCTCTCAGTCTGTCTTTCTGTCTCTTTTTCTCTCTAATGGCCAATACTAACAGGCCTGGGTTAGTGCCCTTTGTACAGGAGACAGTGGAGTGGCTGATCTTTATGCACAACCAAACAGTTTAGTTTTAAATCCAGTTGGGGTGTAGAACTAATGCCGTCAGTTAATGTTACCTACATGAGGGGAGGGGGGTAAGAAGGGGGGGGGGGGGAGGGGATGTGACCTACATGACAAGACACGAACTGTTTCCTCACTGAAATCTGCCAAATGTCTCCCTACTGAACAAACTTTGTCCTTGTCCATGCTGATCAGGTGACCAAACTGCCAACACCTCACATCTTCATGGCTTTACTTTCAGTTACTGACTCGAGTCACGGTGAAAGAAATCATCAAACGACGACATGGGGAGGAGGACGATGTGACCATCATTGTGCCCAAAGTTCCTGTACCGGTGCAGCCATCCTCAAACAAGACTGGATGATATCTAAAGTGTGTTTATGTGTGCATGTATGTGTGTATGTGTGCATGTTGAGAGAGAGAGAGAAATACAAAGGGAAGACAAGCATAAAATCATGTGATGTGTGTGAGAGAGACAGCCAGAGCAGAAAGATTAAACAGGAAGTTGATGTCAGATGAAAGTATGGTGAAAGTGAAACATAATGAAAGGGACAGGTGTCTCTATGGTACAGAAGGTTTGAAAGTAAAAGATAACACATTTTGTGTCATGTGAACCCTCAGCCCCCCCCCCCCCCCCCCCCCACCCCCAAACACTCACAAGGAAAATGTGTCTCCATAGATGAGAAATACCCATGTATGTATTTGGACAAATCACTGGAAGAACCAATTTTGTACAGCTGAGACTGGTTCACCTCTTTGTGCATAGTGTTAGTTGCATTGTCATGACGACATAGTTTGGCTCTTCCGGCTCACATTCCAATGTATTTGAGACCAGAGCAGACACTTTGTGACACATACATCAGCAAAATACAAAGTACAAAATGTTTGTCAAATCTGAGATCTACATTCATCAGACACCAAAATTGACCCATATTTGCTCAATACTCCAGACCTGCTAGTTACAGAGATATTATCTGTGTTTTATTCATACATTTCCGTGTCCAGTCGCAGTTTGAGTTGTTGTTTGGACTTGCCAGTTTGGCCTGTCAATATTTAATGTCCAGGTTTTTTTGTGTCTGCAAATTTTTGTGTGTGTGCCCAGTGTGCGTTTTTTTTTTTTTACTTTGTCATTCCAGACTTATAAAGTTTGAGTTGAGCAGGAGGAATGCATGAAACATTCCCCCCCCCCCCAACATTGTCTCTGCCGGCTGTTCAGTTCATTGGTCATTTCACACAGATATTTATTCAGTAACTCATTAACTGTGTGTGTATGCAAATATCCAATGGGTATTGGCTCAGCAGAAAGTTCTGCAAATATCCAATGGGTATCACTGAAAATCTTACCTATAGACTTTCATTGTCTCCCATGTCCAGCATTTTTATAGGGAGCGCATATCCGTACAACAGTGCATATCCGTACAACGCACACAATTCGATGACGTAGAACACACAGCGGAATACTGTGTTACTGACCTTGTTAATTTGCATAGTTTTTAAAAATATGAATCGGCTTAGTAGCAAAACAATCTGACTTCTGCTCGGAGATTGCGTGATCTGCGCTAATAATACTTGAGTGTACGTTGATCACCAATGGCTACCCCAACCCCTTTTCGCCTGATTACCGCCCATTGATACAAACTGACCAGACCCTCACGCCCCCAGGTCCATCTGACTATTCCATGTTTGTGTTGTCACTTTAAATTCGTGAACACCATACCAAGTTTTGTTTCAGCAAATCTTCACCAGCCGCGCTTTTGGTAAACATGTTGTACGGCTATGCACTGTCCATATCCATACAACATGTTGCACGGATATACACTTCCTTTTTATAGGATTCATGGACGACAATGTGAATGAGCTCCATGGATTATTGATAATTCTCAGCATCACTCAATGGTGGTTATTTCCCTTGGTTTTGTCCTGCGACGGCTGTAGAGAGAAATTTTTATTGCACATGTTTTAGTTTGAGTTCAAAAGATTATGATACAGGATATTTTCACCTACATGAACATAAACTCTAATGTATTCATGGCTATATTCTAACCAGGCTTTTGCCACTGGATAACCACACGTAATCAACAGAATTTTACCTGATATTTCTCTGTGTTCCAACTTGAACAGTTAAAGATTTTTAATAATTGATCTCAGTCAAATTCATTACTGTCCAAATGTTGTGTAAATAATTCATAAATGAATCATATTTTGAAGTTTTTTTTTTCTTTGTATGCCTTTTTGAAATTCACATGGTCAATTTTCTCACTTGGCACAATGAAAAGTTGTGATGCTTGTATACATTATATACCAGTACACCTACACCTGTCAGCTCTTTGTACACCTACACGTGTCAGCTCTTTAAATCTATAGTTGGGCAACTTCTGCACATTCCAGATAAAACACAGCAAAATCTGTTGGGATCACCGCAGGGCCTGGAACTAAAATAAAATGTGAAGAAAAAAGAAAAAAGTTGTACATTTGTATGTAACATTACCAGACCCTGTCACAAAATGCTGGGTACATAGAACCTTTTCTCTTTTTCTTTCTTCATATTTTGGCTCAATCCTGGACATTTTTGGTTAGTTTCCCACAGCAAATACATCCACGTTTTTAATGTTTCTTGTAACTGTCAACCAAAGTTTTTGTTCTTTGTTTATGAAAACGGATTTTATTTCTTACGGAATTTTTACTTGAAACGGAAACATCAACAAATTGTTGTCATCCAGACCAGCCAGCTTTAACTCTTCAGTTTTTAGTGCGTGCAATTGATACTGGTATTTAGTCAGTGATATGTAAAAGTTGTAAAAAGTGCAAATTCACACAACTGGACTGTGTGCAGGTCCACAAAACTGGACTCATTTAGCCATATATTTATTTTCTGATATTGAAGTTTTAATGTATTAAAAGGTTTCTGTTGTACTTACAGTCATGTATCCCCATTGACCTTGCTGTTTGATGACCTTGAAATGGCAATTAAAGCAAAGATATTAATATTTGATTTCCTACAAATCCTTCCCTTGTCCTTCTGGTGGAACTAGGTAAAGATGGAAAATTTGTATGATGGAGTGTGTCATGTCACTGAGTTCATGTGTCATGTGTGACAGTAACTGACACATTACATGGGTTAAGTGTGACAATAACCCACAAGGTAGATGTGTGACAGTGACAGAGATATATGTGACAGTAACTGATAAGGTACAAGTGTCATGTGTGACAGTAACTGACAGGATACATGTATCATGACTGTGTGACAGTAACTGACAGGGTATGTGTATCATGTGTGACAGTAACTGACAAGGTCATGTGTGATGTGTGACAGTAACTGACAGGGTACATATGTATCATGACTGTGTGACAGTAACTGACAGGTTACATTGTGTCATGTGTGACAGTAAACTGACAGTTATATGTGTTTTGTGTGACAGTAACTGACAAGGTACGTGTATCATGTCTAACAGTAACTGACAAGGTACATGTATCATGTGTGACAGTAACTGACAAGGTACGTGTATCATGTGTGACAGTAACTGACAAGGTATGTGTATCATGTGTGACAGTAACTGACAAGGTACGTGTATCATGTGTGGCTCATGTATCGTGACTGTGTGACAGTAACTGATGGAGTACATTTATCATGTGTGACAGTAACTGACAAGGTACATGTATCATGTGTTACAGTAACTGACAAGGTACGTGTATCATGTGTGACAGTAACTGACAAGGTACGTGTATCATGTGTGACAGTAACTGACAGAGTACATGTATCACGTGTGACTGTAACTGACGGAGTAAGTGTATCATGTGTGACAGTAACTGACGGAGTACGTGTATCATGTGTGACAGTAACTGACAAGGTACGTGTATCATGTGTGGCTCATGTATCATGACTGTGTGACAGTAACTGACGGAGTACATGTATCATGTGTGACAGTAACTGACAAGGTACGTGTATCATGTGTGACACTAACTGACAAGGTACCTGTGGAGTTTCTTACTCTTGTTCAAACGGATCAGAGAGAAGAGAGACAGACCAAAAAAAAAGCTGAGATTGAGAGAATAGCTGAAAGACAACGGCTTGTAGGAACGGAGAGAAATGAAAAAATGAAAACGACCAACAAGTACAACTTGACCTAACCAGCGTTGATTGGGATAAACCTGATTTCTTCCTCTCTCTCAACACCTCCCTCACCTCCTTCTATCTTTCCCCAAGCCTCTCTCCTTCCTTGCCAATCCCCTCTCTTTCCTTCTGATCTCTTCCCACCCCCCTCTTCCTCCCTCCCTCCCCACCCTCCACTCCACCTCCCTGCCCAAATTTTACACTTAGTGTGAAATACACACAGTCACACACATATGAAAATGTTTGACACGGGGACAGTTCTACCCCACAGCTCCATCTGTACACTCCAGCCATGGACAGTTCCACCCCACAACTCCATCTGTACACTCCAGCCATGGACAGTTCTACCCCACAGCTCCATCTGTACACTCCAGCCATGGACAGTGTCACGAGTGGAGTGAGTGCAATTAAGGGGATTGCTACAGAGCGGGTGTAGAGTAAGAAGGACTCACGGTAGACAAGTAAGATAAGCGTGCTGTCGTGAGTAGTGGGGGGGTCTGAAGGAGGCGAAAGCGCGGTAGTACTATCACTGCAAGTTAGAAGGTCCTACGGAACGGACCTGTGAATAAGAGCCCATCGGGCGGACATAAGGGAAGCAGTCGAGAAGACTAGTGAGAGAGTCTTTCCAGTAATGACTGGTACGTAGAACGTTGATTGATTATTATGATTGATGTATTATATTATATTCGCCTATTACCATGTGTCACAAATCCCAGACTGGGAGATGTAATAAGTTATGACAGGACAACAATCACGAACAAACAAGTTAACACTTAACAGAACAATCCATCAGACTCACACATTTATTAAACATAATTATACAGATAATAGCGCCATTACATACATTATATTATTGAAATCAACTGCCGTACAACGGCCTTATTCTCACACACACTCTCCCTCGGATCCACAATCCGGTAGTTACTCCTAAAGGCACTTCGGCCTCAGCCTCTCCCCTCAGGGTCTTAATAGCACATTAATAATTTACTGGCACCGCAGTCTCTCAATATCACCTTCCTATTGTCATACACCTTAGCACTCCCCTAGCACCTCCGCAGGGCAATAACACATTATTATTTCCATAGCCATCAACATGGCAACAACATAGTATCAGTTCACTAGCCTATCAACATGGCACAATATAGTATCTCATTCACTCTCATATCTACGTCCCTGTCCGTGGCCTGACTGCCACGACTTTATGTGCCTCTACTGTCCTGCACGGACAGCCTCACTTCTGGCCTATGTGTGGCCTCCGGCCCTATGCTGGCCTATCCCCTGTGCTCATCGAGGTGGCTCTGCGGCCCGTCCCCGACACCAGTCATTACTGGAAAGACTCTTTCTAGTCTTCTCGACTGCTTCCCTTATGTCCGCCCGATGGGCTCTTATTCACAGGTCCGCTCCGTCGGACCTTCTAACTTGCAGTGATAGTAATACGGCGCTTTCGCCTCATTCAGACCGTCCCCCACTACTCACAACAGCACGCTTAACTTACTTGTCCCCGTGAGCCCTTCTTACTCTACACCCGCTCTGTAGCAATCCCCTTAATTGCACTCACTCCACTCGTGACACCATGATGTAAATAAGTATATGTGAGGAATGTGGAAGTCCGTGATATTGGATATAGCAATGTGCGCCATGAGCGATAGATGAAAGTGAGTTCATGGATTTGTAGCGCGAGTGAGTAGTGTGTACTCCGATGGAGGTGTGTTACCGTAAGATGTGTGGTGAGTGAAAGGTGAACTAGTGTGTACGCTTCATGGGTTGTAAGGAGAGGTGGAGTGAATAGAAATGGTAGGGTATTATACCAATGTAATGTTATTCTTGTAGGTGTCGAGGACGGGCCGCAGAGCCACCTCGATGAGCACAGGGGATAGGCCAGCATAGGGCCGGAGGCCACACATAGGCCAGAAGTGAGGCTGTCAGTGCAGGACAGTAGAGGCACATAAAGTCGTGGCAGTCAGGCCACGGACAGGGACGTAGATATGAGCGTGAATGTGATAATGCACTATTGCCATGTTGAGGGGAGAATGTACTATTGAAATGATAATGTCTATTGAAATGATAATGTGTTATTGCCCTGCTGAGGTGCGAGGGGAGTGCAAAGGTGTATGACAATAGGAAGGTGATATTGAGAGACTGCGGTGCCAGTGAATTACTAATGTGCTATTAAGACCCTGAGGGGAGAGGCTGAGGCCGAAGTGCCTTTAGGAGTAACTACCGGATTGTGGATCCGAGGGAGAGTGTGTGTGAGAATAAGGCCGTTGTACGGCAGTTGATTTCAATAATATAATGTATGTAATTGCGCTATTATTTGTATAATTATGTTTAATAAATGTGTGAGTCTGATGGGTTGTTTTGTTAAGTGTTAAACTTGTTTGTTCGTGATTGTCGTCCTGTCATAAACTATTACATCTCCCAGTCTGGGATTTGTGACATTGGGGGCTCGTCCTGTTTACCTGTGGTCATTCTGACATTGTGTATTCGTTATATCTAGTTGTTTTTCTGTTGTGCTAGGAATTCATGCTGTTGTCTTTGTTCGTGGGATGAATGGAATTTTCATGATATGATTTATGTATATTTATGAATATGTAGTGATGCATGTATTTTGATGAATATGTATTAATGTGTACTTAAATTTCTGCAGAGTGTGTGTGCCAGCCTGAGGAGTCAAGCGGCCAGAGCTCCGATTAAGGGGAGGAGTTAAACTCAAAATTTGAAAGTTAAGTAAAAGTCAAAATTTTTGTGCCCTGGATTGTGGGCTGTTCCTTTAATCTGTCTTTTTCCGCTGTTTTTGCTGTTTTTGTTGTCGTTATAGATTATACGGGCGGTGGCGCGGGTTTGCTGTGGTGAGCGTAGTTTATCCTCTTCGGGAGGTGGGCTAAATTTGGAACTTCGTTCATCACAGTGAACAGTTCTATAGGGACCTGTATTTTTGTTTAGATTGTAGCGTTCTATCTTCCTCGTTGTTTTAGGAAGACGTTTCTCTTGTCCTTCTCCTCCCTATCTGTAGATACGTTCTTTTTTTTCAGACTCTGTTCTTGTTCGTACCTTGTTGTGTAATCGGCGTAGTTAGGTTGCATTTTTTTTTTTCCATTATATTTTCTTTTTTACGTCCTTGTCCTAGTCTGGTTCGTTGTCCTTGACGTACTTGTGGTCCTTCTACTATATTTCTTCATTCTTGTCGTTTCTATTTTCTTTTATAATTAATAGTGCATACATTTTATAGATATAGAATTAGTTGTGCTGTAAAGGTAAATTTCTGAATTGTCTTTGAGACAACTGGGTATTGTTATATCTGGTGTGATCTCAGGTCTCTGGTCGTGTCGTTAGTTATCATACCGACAGGTTAGCCGTTTTTTTAATACATACCATAACCATAAATCGGTGAAATGGCGGAACTCCAACAACTAATGAAGTTGGGTAAGGAACTTGGCCTGGAGGGAGAGGAGCTACGCGGCTGGATTAAAGAACAGCAGGCGGACTTGCGCGATGAGCGTGCTAAGGATAGAGAGCGAGAAAAAGAGGCTCAAGAGCGACAGAGAGAAGAGGAAAGAGAGGCTAAGGATAAGCAACAGGAAAGAGAGGCTAAGGATAAGGAACAGGAAAGGGAGTTTAAGCAACAGGAAAGGGAGGCTAAGGAACGGGAGCAGGAGAGGGAGTTAAAGTTAAGGGAGATAGAAGCTAGGGATAACCAACAGGAGAGAGAGACGCGAATGAGAATCGCGGAGTTGGAAAGCCAAAAGAATGCGCCAACGGAAGCAGTTGTGCGGCAGGTACACAATAAAGGTGGTGTTAGGATTAAGCTCCCTACGTTCGACGACCGGAAGGACGACATAGACGCCTTCCTTTACAGGTTCGAACTGAACGCACAATTGCAATGGGGGGAAAATAAGGAATTATGGGCC
The DNA here is from genome assembly GCA_963931925.1 of Onchidella celtica. Lineage (NCBI taxonomy): Eukaryota > Metazoa > Mollusca > Gastropoda > Systellommatophora > Onchidiidae > Onchidella > Onchidella celtica. The sequence goes on from OZ007581.1 coordinate 1,182,338, forward strand.
ACGTACCTGGCGTCGCTATTGCAGGGGCGAGCGTTAACCTACTTTAAAGAGCTACAGCGCGAAGACGTGCAAGATTACGATAAGCTGAAGGCTTTGCTGCTTCGCCGATTTGCGCGTACCGAGGAATATTTCCGGGAGCAGTTTAGGCGAGCACGTGCAGATACCAGGGAGGACTTTGCTGCCTTCGTCGCGAGACTAACGGAGTATTTCGCGAACTGGGTAGACTTGGCGCATGTGGGCGCGGATTTTGCTAAACTGAAAGACTTAATGATCCGTGACCAGCTGTACGCGTCGTGCCACAAAGATCTGGTGGCTTTCCTGAAAGAGAACGAACCCGCGACGGTGCAGGAGGCGTCTAAGTTGGCGGAAGCATACCGTACGGCACATCCGTCCAAACCAGTCGCCAGGGCGTACGTCCAAGATGCTGGGTACGTCGCCGTTGTCGAAGGGTCGCCGGCAGGACTTAGGGACAGGTCGCGTCAGCGTGGTGCCTATAGCGGGCAAGCCCAGGGGCAGCGTAGGGGCTATCACCAATCACCGGCATATGGATCCGGTAAGTTTGACCGAGCAGGAGGGCTAGGTCGCGGTAATGGCCGGGGGCGATTTGTGACCTTTGCCGATGACCGACGGCATAGGGACTCTAGTTCCGGTCGCGATGGGTCACGGGGACCCAGGCCTAGTGCAGCACAGGGAGCGGAGTGTTGGACTTGCGGACGCGTGGGTCACTTTTCACGCGAGTGTAGGGCCGCGAAGTGTTGGAACTGCGGTAGAGCAGATCACATCAGCGTGAATTGCCCTGCAGGTAGGATAGCGGCGAACGTGGACAGTAACTCCAGTCCATGTTCCCCAAATAAATTTCATCATGCGGCTGCGTGTGTTACATCGGACAACGGAGGCGGACAGTATTCTAAGTGTCCCAGTTGTGAGAAGTTATTATCTTCCGGTGTTTTACCTTGTGGGAGAAAGATCCCCGTTATAAATTCATGTCATACAGGAGGTGGTCTTAGGGTTTATCCGGGGTTTGTTGGGGACGAACCGGTCTCGGTTTTACGAGATACAGGATCTACCGTTGTGGGAGTGCATAGAGACTGCATTCGGGATTCACAGCTTACAGGTGAGACTGTCCCGTGCATCCAATTTTCGGGGGCCATTGAGAAATTACCCATGGCAAGAATAATGATAGATACACCTTTCCTTAGCGGGGAAGTCGAAGCAGTCGTTGGTTGTTTTCCAGGCGCCCAGCTCATCATTGGGAATGTATCACGGGTACTTTCCCCCTCCGATGAGAACGTGCAAGCATGGTCGCAATCAAAAGGTATTGACTTTTGCGCCGCGGTCGAAACACGTCGACGGGTAGCTGATAAAGATAAGATTAGACCTTTGGCGACGCCAGCGGTCAACCTAGATATCACGCCAGAGCGCTTGGCGAGATTACAAAGGGAGGATCCATCATTAAACCCATGTTTTGGGGAAGCGCGAACCGAGAAAACGAGGAGATATAAGAACGGGTCGTCCTCCTTTATTGTTCAGGCGGGCATTCTGTTCCGTAAGTATGTAACGGTGTCCTCCATTTTAAAGCAGGTCGTTGTGCCAGCGTTGCTGATAGCAACAGTATTGCATTTGGCACACGATGTCCCATTAGCGGGTCATATGGGGATAGCTAGAACCAAAGAAAGGGTTCTTAAAAATTTTTACTGGCCATCGATCCACAGAGATGTGCAAGTCTATTGTAAGACGTGCAGTGCGTGCCAAAAGACGACGCATAAGGGTCGTACACCCCAGGCTCCTCTTCAGAAGATCCCCACGGTCTCGGAACCGTTTAAAAAGGTCTCGATAGACCTTGTTGGCCCCATTCACCCAGCGACCGATAGGGGGAATCGATTTTTCTTAACGGTCATATGTAATGCTACGAGATGGCCAGAGGCGGTTCCTCTGCGGACCATAACGTCTGAGGCAGTCGCGGAAGCGTTGTTTGCAATTTTCGCTAGGGTAGGAATACCAGAGCAAATTCTGTCTGATAGGGGCGCGCAATTTACGTCGGAGATGATGAAGGAATTGTTCCGCTTATTCAGTATACAACCCATCACTACCACCCCTTATCATCCGCAGGCTAATGGCATGTGCGAGAGATTGAACTCGACGTTAAAGTCGATGCTGCGTAAGGTAGCTTCTGATCGCCCTAAAGATTGGGATAGATATATCCCTGCAGTGTTATTCGCGTACAGAGAGGTACGGCAGGAGTCAACGGGATTCTCGCCGTTCGAAATGATGTACGGTCGTAGTCCTAGGGGCCCAACTGATGTTCTTCGGGACATGATGACGTCGCCATCATCGGGAGACGATGAGCAGATTTCGGTGTTTCAGTACCTTGTTGATTTAAGAGAAAGACTATCTTCAGCGCGCACTATAGCAGAAGAAGCTTCTGGTATCGCTTCAGCAAGAGCAAAGAGCTATAAAGATAGAGGATCTAAACTGAGAATTTTTAAGCCAGGAGACAAGGTCCTATTGTTATTACCTACGGACCGTAATAGGTTATTTATGACATGGAAAGGTCCTTATGTTATTGAGCAAGTTGTTTCGAAGGTATATTACGCTATCCACATTGATGGATCAAGTAAGGTTGTCCATGTTGGTATGCTGCAGAGGTCTCATGAGAGACCAGAGTATCTGTATTCTCGTACTATTGTTGAAGGACATACCTAATGTCGTGTCATTCTTTGACGATATAGCATGCCATACGTCGACATGGTCTGATCATATTCAGACACTAACAGTAATTTTTCAACGATTACGTCATTTTGGGTTAACTGCTAAACCCGCAAAGATGGATTTGGCATGTCCAGAGATAGTATTCTTAGGACATATTGTGGGTAGAGGTGTTCAGAGACCTGAAGAAACAAAAATTGACAAGTTAGTAGGGTTGCAAATCCCTAAAACAAAGAAACAAGTCAGAAGCTTAGTGGGAATTTTAAATTATTACAGAAAGTTCATTCCAAATTTTTCCTCCTTGTCATCTTCTCTTACTGACCTTACTAAGAAGGGACAACCCGATAAGGTCCAGTGGACGTCTGAATGTCAGACAGCATTTGATAATTTGGTGACAGCATTATCATCGTCACCCATTCTGATATTACCCGATTTTCGATCTAATTTTATCCTCAGAACGGATGCGTCGGACTCTGGTGTCGGCGCTTGTCTTCTACAGGAGAAGAACGAATGTCTCCATCCTGTATGTTATGTCAGTAGGAAGTTATTGCAGAGAGAAAGAAAGTATTCTGTGATAGAGCGTGAGTGTCTTGCCATTGTCTGGTCCGTCCAGAAACTAGGACGTTATCTCATGGGACGAGAATTTTGTATCCAGACAGACCACAAGCCACTGACATTTTTGTCGAAGAATCGTTCGTCCAGCCCACGCTTGTCTAGATGGGCATTGGCTTTGCAGCCGTATACCTTCGTTATTCAACCAATTCCAGGAACCAGCAATCATATCGCCGACTACCTTAGTCGAGCCTAGGGGAAGAGTTCAGGAGCTTATACATCAGAGGACAGGAACATTGACAGGATCTGTGTGAATGAGTCGACTTTAAAATATTGACATTATAAATATGATATGAAGAATGGTTGATAGGTTGAGTGGTTTTTTGATTCTGTATTAAGTATTGTGATTAGTTAGCTATTCATGATGTGACACATATATGCATATTGCAGGCCATACGGATCCCCATATTTTCCCCTGATTTCGGTATTTTATATACTGGGGGAACTGCTAGGTCATTTTTCTAGTGTAGGTATTGCTCACGCTCACTCGTTGACAGTCATCTTGATGCGATTTGAAATTAATTGCATTAATTTTTTTGGGGTAGGGGATGATGTCACGAGTGGAGTGAGTGCAATTAAGGGGATTGCTACAGAGCGGGTGTAGAGTAAGAAGGACTCACGGTAGACAAGTAAGATAAGCGTGCTGTCGTGAGTAGTGGGGGGGTCTGAAGGAGGCGAAAGCGCGGTAGTACTATCACTGCAAGTTAGAAGGTCCTACGGAACGGACCTGTGAATAAGAGCCCATCGGGCGGACATAAGGGAAGCAGTCGAGAAGACTAGTGAGAGAGTCTTTCCAGTAATGACTGGTACGTAGAACGTTGATTGATTATTATGATTGATGTATTATATTATATTCGCCTATTACCATGATGTAAATAAGTATATGTGAGGAATGTGGAAGTCCTTGATATTGGATATAGCAATGTGCGCCATGAGCGATAGATGAAAGTGAGTTCATGGATTTGTAGCGCGAGTGAGTAGTGTGTACTCCGATGGAGGTGTGTTACCGTAAGATGTGTGGTGAGTGAAAGGTGAACTAGTGTGTACGCTTCATGGGTTGTAAGGAGAGGTGGAGTGAATAGAAATGGTAGGGTATTATACCAATGTAATGTTATTCTTGTAGGTGTCGAGGACGGGCCGCAGAGCCACCTCGATGAGCACAGGGGATAGGCCAGCATAGGGCCGGAGGCCACACATAGGCCAGAAGTGAGGCTGTCAGTGCAGGACAGTAGAGGCACATAAAGTCGTGGCAGTCAGGCCACGGACAGGGACGTAGATATGAGCGTGAATGTGATAATGCACTATTGCCATGTTGAGGGGAGAATGTACTATTGAAATGATAATGTCTATTGAAATGATAATGTGTTATTGCCCTGCTGAGGTGCGAGGGGAGTGCAAAGGTGTATGACAATAGGAAGGTGATATTGAGAGACTGCGGTGCCAGTGAATTACTAATGTGCTATTAAGACCCTGAGGGGAGAGGCTGAGGCCGAAGTGCCTTTAGGAGTAACTACCGGATTGTGGATCCGAGGGAGAGTGTGTGTGAGAATAAGGCCGTTGTACGGCAGTTGATTTCAATAATATAATGTATGTAATTGCGCTATTATTTGTATAATTATGTTTAATAAATGTGTGAGTCTGATGGGTTGTTTTGTTAAGTGTTAAACTTGTTTGTTCGTGATTGTCGTCCTGTCATAAACTATTACATCTCCCAGTCTGGGATTTGTGACAGACAGTTCTACCCCACAACTCCATCTGTACACTCCAGTCATGGACAGTTCTACCCCACAGCTCCATCTGTACACTCCAGCCATGGACAGTTCTACCCCACAGCTCCATCTGTACACTCCAGCCATGGACAGTTCTACCCCACAGCTCCATCTGTACACTCCAGTCATGGACAGTTCTACCCCACAGCTCCATCTGTACACTCCAGCCATGGACAGTTCTACCCCACAGCTCCATCTGTACATTCCAGCCATAGACAGTTCTACCCCACAGCTCCATCTGTACACTCCAGTCATGGACAGTTCTACCCCACAGCTCCATCTGTACACTCCAGCCATGGACAGTTCTACCCCACAGCTTCAGCCATGGACAGTTCTACCCCACAGCTCCAGCCATGGACAGTTCTACCCCACAACTCCAGCCATGGACAGTTCTACCCCACAGCTCCAGCCATGGACAGTTCTACCCCACAACTCCAGCCATGGACATCTATAATTATTTAAAAAAAACAAACAAAAAAAAACTCACAGGATTTTTCCAGGCCTAACGCCGCTCACACAACTCAGATTTGCCTGAGAGTGAGAAGTCACCGGTGCCTTCCTTTTGCCCTGTAGATTTTTTACATTTGGAGACTTGAGATGGTGGGCAAGTACTTTTTTGAGTTTGCTTTGTGTGACTAATTTTGCTCCGGAGCCCCTAGATTCTTTTTTCTTTTTTTCATCACCAGCGCATGGGCCTAGCACAGTACATTGTGTCCTCATTCCTGCCTAGTACAGTACATTGTGTCATCATTCCTGTCTAGTACAGTACATTGTGTCATCATTCCTGCCTAGTACAGTACATCGTGTCATCATTCCTGCCTAGTACAGTACATCGTGTCATCATTCCTGCCTAGTACAGTACATCGTGTCATCATTCCTGCCTAGTACAGTACATTGTGTCCTCATTCCTGCCTAGTACAGTACATTGTGTCATCATTCCTGTCTAGTACAGTACATTGTGTCATCATTCCTGCCTAGTACAGTACATCGTGTCATCATTCCTGTCTAGTACAGTACATTGTGTCATCATTCCTGCCTCCTACAGTACATTGTGTCATCATTCCTGCCTCCTACAGTACATTGTGTCATCATTCCTGCCTAGCACAGTACATTGTGTCATCATTCCTGTCTAGTAATGTACATTGTGTCATCATTCCTGCCTAGTACAGTACATCGTGTCATCATTCCTGCCTAGTACAGTACATTATGTCATCATTCCTGCCTAGTACAGTACATTGTGTCATCATTCCTGTCTAGTACAGTACATCGTGTCATCATTCCTGCCTAGTACAGTACATCGTGTCATCATTCCTGCCTAGTACAGTACATTGTGTCATCATTCCTGCCTCGTACAGTACATTGTGTCATCATTTCTGCCTCGTACAGTACATCGTGTCATCATTCCTGCCTAGCACAGTACATTGTGTCATCATTCCTGTCTAGTATAGTACATTGTGTCATCATTCCTGCCTAGTACAGTACATCGTGTCATCATTCCTGCCTAGTACAGTACATTATGTCATTATTCCTGCCTAGTACAGTACATTGTGTCATCATTCCTGTCTAGTACAGTACATCGTGTCATCATTCCTGCCTAGTACAGTACATTGTGTCATCATTCCTGCCTCGTACAGTACATTGTGTCATCATTTCTGCCTCGTACAGTACATTGTGTCATCATTCCTGTCTAGTACAGTATATTGTGTCATCATTCCTGCCTAGTACAGTACATTGTGTCATCATTCCTGCCTCGTACAGTACATTGTGTCATCATTCCTGTCTAGTACAGTACATTGTGTCATCATTCCTGTCTAGTACAGTACATTGTGTCATCATTCCTGCCTCGTACAGTACATTGTGTCATTATTCTTGCCTAGTACAGTACATTGTGCCATCATTCCTGTCTAGTACAGTACATTGTGTCATCATTCCTGTCTAGTACAGTACATTGTGTCATCATTCCTGCCTGGTACATTACATTGTGTCATCATTCCTGCCTGGTACATTACATTGTGTCATCATTCCTGCCTCGTACAGTACATTGTGTCATCATTCCTGCCTAGTACAGTACATTGTGTCATTATTCTTGCCTAGTACAGTACATTGTGTCATCATTCCTTTCTAGTACAGTACATTGTGTCATCATTCCTGTCTAGTAATGTACATTGTGTCATCATTCCTGCCTGGTACATTACATTGTGTCATCATTCCTGCCTCGTACAGTACATTGTGTCATCATTCCTGCCTAGTACAGTACATTGTGTCATCATTTCAATGCTGACGGGATACACAGGGCATGCAAGGGGAATGTCAAAATTGGGCAAAAAGAAAAAGTTGTATGTAGCAGAGGCTGAGGGAGAGAGAGAGGAGAGAGAGACTGAGGGAGAGAGAGAGGAGAGAGAGAGACTGTGAGAGAGAGAGGGAGATACAGAGGGAGAGAGAGACTGAGGGAGAGAGAGGGGAGAGAGAGAGAGACTGAGGGAGAGAGAGAGGAGAGAGAGAGAGGGAGAGGCAGAGGGAGAGAGAGAGGAGAGAGAGACTGAGGGAGGGAGAGGGGAGAGAGAGAGACTGAGGGAGAGGAGAGGGAGAGGCGGAGAGAGAAAGTGAGGAGGAGAGAGAGGGAGAGAGAGACTGAGACAGAGACGGAGAGAGAGAGAGGAGGAGAGAGAGGGAGAGAGACTGGGGGAGAGAGAAAGAGACTGAGGGAAAGAGGGAGAGAGAGAGGGAGAGAGAGAGGAGAGGGAGAGACCGAGGGAGAGAGAGGAAAGAGAGGGAGAGAGAATGACTGAGGGAGAGAGAAAGAGACAGAGAGAGAGGAGAGAGAGACAGGGAGAGAGAGAGGGGAGAGAGACCGAGGGAGAGAGAGAGACAGAGAGAGGAGAGAGAGACAGGGAGAGAGAGAGGAGAGAGAGAGGGAGAGAGACCGAGGGAGAGAGAGAGACTGAGGGAGAGAGAGAGACTGAGGGAGAGAGAGAGGAGAGAGAGGGATAGAGAGAGAGAGTGAGGGAGAGAGAGAGGGAGAGAGGAGAGAGGGAGAGAGAGACTGGGAGAGAGAGGAGGGAGAGAGAAACTGGGAGAGAGGAGAGAGAGAGATTGAGAGAGAGGAGACTGAGGGAGAGGAGAGAGGGAGATAGAGACTGGGAGAGAGAGAGACTGATGGAGAGAGAGAGGAGAGAGGGAGAGAGAGACCGGGAGAGAGAGAGGAGAGGGAGAGAGAGACTGGGAGGGAGTGAGAGGGGGAGAGACAGAGAGAGAGAGACTGAGGCAGAGGAGAGAGAGACTGGGAGAGACTGATCGAGAGAGAGGGAGAGAGAAAGTGAGGGAAAGAATGAGAGAGAGAGACGGGGAGAGAGAGAGAGGAGAGAGAGACAGAGAGAGAGAGAGAGAGAGGGAAAGACTGAGGGAGAGAGGGAGGAGAGAGAGAGAGAGAAAGGAGAGAGTGCGAGAGAGATAGAGAGAGGCTGAGAGAGAGAAGGAGAGAGTTGTTAAGATTTTATTGTAAACACTTTGAGTCCACTTTGTGGAGAGACAGACAGGCGCCAGATATAAAATTGTACAAAGATTCCATTACAATAATTACTAGCAGCTGCTCGCGCCTCTCTCAAGCTCAGGTGCACATTGTTATTGGAGCATCAGTAGTTGTACATGTAGTTTGGTCCTCTCCTTCTCAGTGTGGGAAAAAGAATGGAACAACGAAATGTCCGATGATACTTTTGGATTTGACTCCACAAAAACCACTCTCTTTTTCAGGCGTCAAAAAATCGTGCAAAAAATAGATCTAATATTCAGTACTGAATTTTGTAGAAAGTTGATGTGTCCATGTGATTTACCGTCAAAAACTCAGGCAGTGGTCAGCGTTTTATCATTTTTGGTCATTTTGTCACAGCGTTTTAGATTCCTACGTGTTCACTCTCGTGTGCCTTTGTGGTCCAAATCTACAAAAATTCCATTGTACACGGCTTGTTTCACAAAAATTGTTGATGTCAAACACACATGACCCCTCCCCGCCCACCCCGGTCTTGAGGATTGCACAAAGGAAAGACAACTGTTACTGATCATGGACCACAACAAACGGTGACGTAGATGGTGATCTACCATGGTATTGATGACGTCATCAGCCCAATGGATGTCGTGCAAGAAAGAAAGACAGAACAGTCAAGACAGATAAGATATGGCGGCGGACACAGCCCGAGTTACACTTGGATCTCTCTGGTGAAAAACTTAGATCAGGAAGTTTTACAAAGGTTGCTACAGAACATTGAGAACTTGCTAGAACTTGCTAGAACTAGCTCTAGATCTAGACTTGCAGTTCCTCTCAGTTACTTAGGGACAAGGTAGGCTATCAAAATGAAAAATACAACTTTTGTTTAAATGATAACATTTTCTAGTCACATACCCCGGTATTGATTATTTGGCGAGCTCATAGGCTGTAATATACTTTGGAAACAATGCTTTAACCCTCGCCGTACGTAGCCTTTTTACTGCCATTCCCGTACGTTGAGGTGTCTGTCACGACCCCATGGCCATATTTTACATAGCGTTTTTTCATCTCACCTTCCCCGTACGTCCTGGGGTCTGATACTACCCCATATAACAGTACATGTAATAGCATTTGACTGACACACGTCATGGTGTGTTACTGTGGTGTCTTCCTCATACAATGTACTACTAATTGTCACGATCACGTGCGTGAAGATGGTCACGACCACGTGTGTGATGAGTACCCAACTTATTTACCTTTCAAACCCAGCTAACAAGCCAAGCAAGCAGACCAGCGATCAACGGACACATGGAGTGAGATTTAAATTAAACGATATTTAATTATAAATGCATGACAAAACTTATGTCAAAACATTCAACTCATGATAATCACATACATAATCACAAAAACAGAGATACTTCAAATTCACTCTTGGGGATCATGGCTATTATCTATTCCCCGTTTCACATCTAGATCTAATCCCTCTGTCTATAAACTTAACTACGTATACTTAATAGTCTCTGTCAACAGCTGCCCTCCTCGTTGATGCAGTTTCACGTCTCCAGAGTTCACACGATCCTTTCTAGATCTCTAACTTCGACGATAAAAGGGGAAACAGACGCCCCCGGCTTCTCACAAATAAGAACACACAGTTCACACCCGCCATCGTAGATTACTAGCTCCTTGAGGGGTTATCATCCCGTCCTCAGGACTCTTCAACTTCTGCAAACACACAGCACATCGACGGTTCACACCCGCCATCGTAGATTCACGAGCTTCTGATGGGTTCCCATCCTATCATCAGAACTCCTCAACTTCTGCAAACACACAGCACATCGACGGTTCACACCCGCCATCGTAGATTCACGAGCTTCTGATGGGTTCCCATCCTATCATCAGAACTCCTCAACTTCTGGTCCCCATGGCACGACCTTCCACTTGTCGCCCGGACCGATAAATTCTTCTTATTGGGAAATAAATGTGAACATCATGGATCCCTCACACACCTAACACTTCTGGTCCCCACTGGCACGACCTTCCACTTGTCGCCCGGACCGATAAATTCTGCGTCTTCCTTTAGGAATGAATAACTTGGGAACATTCATAGATTCCTCACATACATAACACCCCTGGTCCCCATGGCACGACCTTCCACTTGTCGCCCGGACCACTTCTCGCTGCGTCTTCCTCTAGGAACGAATAATTTGGGAACCACGTGTGTCGAGCTTCTCCTCTACTTATACTCCCGAGGTTTTTGCACACGCGACTAGTTTAAAGCGAGTCGTGTGTATCTATCCACGCTCGTCAACAATGTTAAAAACCGTGTTTTCCCCTGCTAAGCTCACCCCCCTAGACTCGTGGCGCACAGGGCCACCGACCTTCCTCGTGATAGTAATCTTTCATGCTCGACAACAACTTTAAACTCCCCTTCTCCCCTACCAAGTTTACCCCCTCTATACTCGTGGCGTACAAGGTCATCAACCTTAATCGTGACACTAATAGCAACTGAAGTCAATATAGGTGAGCAGAAGCTCGGGGGGAGGCAGAGCACTAGGATAACAGTTTTAAGAGAAAATAAGTATTAGGCGGACGAAGGTTGTAGTGCCTAGTAAGTGCTCAAGAAAGCAAAGCGGGAGTGAAAGAAGGAAGAAAGAAAAATGATCAAGACGGGACTAGAACCCGCGACCTCTGCTACGGCACCCGTCGCCTTGCCAAGAAGAAAACAGATCGCTTAACCGCACGGCCACTCCGTCTCTCAAAAAAGAGACGATCGTGGCCGAACTGTTTCACGGTGTTTCTTGCTGACTTGAGTATTCGTTCGCTGGGACCCAACCCAGTTTTTACTATTATTTTTATCTATTAATATTTTTTGAGTTGCAAAAACAGAGACTCATTTTCGTCAAGTGGAATAAAAAACCATGATCGGAAGTTCCGTCCTTGACCCCTCTTAACACATTGGTGGTCGAAAATCAACAATCACATCTGTGTATTCCTACGTAAGTTCTATTAGTCATTGCATCCAATCCAAATGCTGCTTTTAATGTAGCCTAGATCTAGCTGTGGCTTCCTACAAAGATTCTGCAAGTTTTATCTTGCGTGGGTTGGCTAGTAATTATAATGGACATCTCTTATTATTTTTTTTGGTAATATTTTTTAACCCAATATTAAGACCATTATGCACACTCAACATCAAACCAGCTGACCACTCAGCACTGTGAATACATTTTGTGTCCAACATAAGGACTTCAGTTGATACCTTACTCCACTCTCCAGCACTTTATATAGTATAAGTGAGGCATGAAAATTGTTGGTAGAGTCAAAAACATGATCCTCAATAGAAAGGACTTTGAAAGATTTGCTTGGAGGCTTCAGCGCCAAATCTAACCTTCGACCAGAGCCTGTGCAATCGATATTTGAAACCCTCTACGGTACGGTAGTCCTTGTGGACTGTGGAGTCCTCTGGCATCCTGCACCTGAATATTACAAGTGCAGCAATGCCGGTCACGTCTAGCATGTTGTAGAAAAGTCGCATTGGCCAAGGTTTTGTAGATCTCCGAGTAGATAGGGCAGCAGCCATTATGTCCATAACATCAACACCGCCTTTGGGGGCGTTGTAGCAGGAGACAATTTCAGGAACTTTCTTTCTGCTGTCATCCACCGATAATGTGTGATGCATGGTGCTGAGAAGTATTGCATTCTTCTTGCTGCCTGGCTTGTAGCTAACAAGAGAAGCTTTCTTCTGTAATCCAAAACTTGAATCATATTTTGGGATATTCTTGTTTGGGATTTCAGGAGGTAAAAACCTTTTGTTTCTCCTAACAGTGCCTACTAGTGTCATTCCATTTTTTGCTAAACAGTCCACTAGTCAGTGAAAAATTGTCACATGCCATATTTCTATCTAAACCAAAGAAAAGGTGTACACAATCTTCTTGCAACGTTCCGGCCTAAATATTTCCCAATTTCCTTGCCCTCCTTCCCAAGATAAGGTTTTGCCTTCTAAGGGATAAAATATGTCCGCATCAGCTGACCAGAAAATCTTAATGCCATACTTTCCTGGTTTGGAAGGCATGTACTGTAGAAACTTGCAACGCCCTCTCCACGGCACAAGTTGTTGACCCATGGTGATGCATGGTCCTGGCAAGTAGTACCGTATCAAGTTTGAATCGAAAATGTCCCACACTTCACGGAATGGAGCAAAACTGTCTCTTGCCCTCCTAGCCGATCTTGTTTCTTTGTTATAAAATCGTAAATGTTCTGACAACTGCAGAAAACGATTCCTTCCCATGAAGGATCGCACAGAATTGTTGCCATATACCTTGTCCCATACCATGGTTGTTGGCATCAAGGTTTGGCCCATGGCACCGAGGTTGATGAAAAATCCAATCAGCGCCTCAATTTCTGTCTCATCGGTCTCCAGCCACGTTGCACCTTTGCTCCTTCTTCCTTCCAAGTTTGTGCATTTCACTATGATGGAAATCCCAGCATTCTGGTCAAGAAGAGACGGAATGCAGTCAAAGGGGAATGGACGGATAAACAGTTGATGGCTTGTTCAGTGGAGGTCTGAATATGTTCCTGGCTGGGGTTTTTGTAACTGCCGGTGGGTTTTTACTCCACTTTGTTTTGTCATTCCCCTCCATTATGATGTCCCCTGATGATGTACCAACATCTTTTGCTGGTTCCAGCTCAGTGAGGGGGTTTTCTTCCTTCTATCTCATAGGCTCTCCCTCCCCCTGCTCCTACCCCTCCTCCTTCTCCTCCCCATCATCAGCGTCACTTTCTGACCGTTCTGGGATTTCTGTAATGAAACCGTTTTCTTCTTCACTGTCAGTTGACACATCAAAGTCTTGACAATATTTATCTCCCCCGGCAGGCCAAACCATTCCAAAATCTCAACGTCACGGGGAGCAGCTATTTTTGGCACATACACCCCTCCCCATTTATACTCAGGCACGCGCACACACCCACACATAATAATAATAATACACATACATCACTCCTTGACAGGATCAAGCAGTGAGCTCATTTCAAAGATGTATGCTACACTCAGAACTTTCGAGCTTTTCTCTGCTCCCAAGCACCACGCATTTATCCAGAGATGACTGTACCGGTACTACTTTTACCCCAGAGAGGGGGGTGAAAAATCGTGTCAAGTGCCTTTCCCAAAAATACAACGTTGTTAGCCCCGGTAAGGATTTGAACCCCGGACCCCACGATCTCATGTCCGGCAGCCTAGCCACTAGGTCACTGACGCCACAGTACTACATACCAGTACAGGCTACAGTTCTTCCATTATCACCAGGCCGGTTCCTAAACTCTGTGCACAGCAGTTACAGTACAATGCCTTTTTCTCCTACCTCACCCATATATATAATATATAATAATAATAAAAATTTGTAAAGCGCTTGAAATGTCGAAAAGAGCACCTCAAAGCGTTTTACAATAGGCCCAATACAATAAAAACTAACTACATTATACATTATACATTTGAAAAAAAAAACAACAGCATGAAATATGGATGTTTATATAATAATGAGCTTTCTTACTTTTATGCGGTAGGCCTACTCACCTTGAACTTGCTGTGGAGTTGTGAAATTGTGTTTCCTAACAAGTTATCACACTTTTGACAGTTGTTGTTTTTCTGTTGCAATCACTCAGTCAATATAATCATTCTGGGCCTTGACACTTTCGTTGACCTGTTATGTCATGTCCATCAGTCCTGCAAAGTTGTCATTGGCTGAGTGGTCACGTCTATGGTCAGCCCCGTTGAGCGAGCAGCAGGCAGCTCAGCATAGAACTGCGTCGTGGCATCGAGTGGTGAAAATAAAATGCTGTACAAAATATGGGGTCGTGTCAAACCCCACGACGCACGGGAAGGAATGAACAATATTTTGCTATATAAAACATGGGGTCGGGACAGACCCCACAATGTACGGGGAAAGGTAGTAGAAATGCACGTGCATTGGTGAGCAAAGATTCCAATGCTTTTTAATTTTGAATATGTGAGTCGGTGGGCGATGACGTCATTGAGGAATACATGGAGTATCGAGCTCCTGGAACTAAAATTGAATTAATGAGAGCACATTTTAGAGGGCGTGGGGTCTCACTATACTACTTAGATTAATCTTACTAAAATAATACAGGAAATACGGGCCTCCAGTATAATCATGAACGGCTTTTTAACAGCTGAGACTTAAATGCTACAAAATATCCTAGTACGCATAGCATGACGTAATGACGTGCTTGGGCATATTTTAAAACGTCTGGAAGTTCGCTGTATTTTTTATACTTTCGTTGATTATGAGCCACAGCTGAGTTGAACCAGAGAGTATGTATGTATAGAGGTTTCACTATTGGTCGATTTGCATTGCGAGACACGGGAGACTCCGCGAAACCCATGTTAGCATAGAGCGGAAAGTAGGTCACTACGGTAAACAATGCCCGTTTGTGCATTTTCATGCTGCGTAAGAGCTCTACAAACGGCTTTAAATAGTTTCCATCAACCCCAAAATATGAACAAGCCACAGTAAACAGATATGCACGTTATCTTTGGTGCAGACGGTCTCTTTCATTTCTTCAATTCCTTGTTTAAAGCGCAGCGACCTGGTTTCGCTATTTGGCGGAAGTGAGATCTCTCTATAGACACAATCATACTCTCTGGTTGAACAGAAGAAAGTGTTCCGACATTTTGGCCACGGAAAAAAGACGCCTTTCCTTCGAGTAGATTAAAAAGTATGACAGGAAATTTCGTTCTGCACCTCAATGTACACATTGGTGATGGAAGCTCAACTTTAAAAATCACATCTGTGTCCATTCCCGGAGTCAGTCAAGGCCAACTGGTCACTATAGTGATTGCAATTTTAAATCCCCCTCCCCACCCCCAAGCCAATAAATTTCAATAAATAAATAAAGAAAGAAATAAAATTCTGAAATTTGGACCGGTTCCTGCGGATGATGACGTGACCCCTGTACTGTAAACCTGTTTGGCATATGCCTAAAGTTTGCATGTAGAGGAGAGTTTTACTGTAGAACTTACTGTAGAACTTAGTGGAGAACTTACTGTAGACTCACTATAGAACTTGCTGTAGAACTTACTGTAGAACTTACTATAGAACTTACTGTAGAACTTAGTAGAACTTTCTGGATAACTTACTGTTGAACATATTGTAGAACTTACTGTAGAACTTATTGTAGAACTTACTGGAGAACTTACAGTAGAACTTATTGTAGAACTTACTGTAGAACTTATTGTAGAACTTACTGTAGAACTTACTGTAGAACTCACTGTAGAACTTACTGTAGAACTTAGAAGAAATTATATCAGAACTTACTGTAGAATTTACTGTAGAACATACTGTAGAACTTACTGTAGAACTTAGTAGAACTTATTATAGAATTTACTGTAGAACTTACTGTAGAACTTACTGTAGAACTTACTGTAGAACTTACTGGAAGGACCCAAAAACTTGTTGTTTGATTAGAAAGTTTGTGTGTGTGTGTGTGTGTTTGGGGGGGGGGGGGGTAAGGGGTTCTCTTTTCCCTACTATTTTCTGTGGCCACATTTTCCCTGGGGTTTTCTTCTGCACGAGATCCCTTATAACTTGGTGACCTGGAGGCTATGGAATACAATGGGAGGCTATGGAATACAATGGGAGGCTATGGAATACAATGGGACGTTATGGAATACAATGGGAGGCTATGGAATACAATGGGAGGCTATGGAATACAATGGGACGTTATGGAATACAATGGGAGGCTATGGAATACAATGGGACGTTATGGAATGCAATGGGAGGCTATGGAATACAATGGGACGTTATGGAATACCATGGGAGGCTATGGAATACAATGAGAGGCTATGGAATGCCATGGGAAGCTATGGGAGGCTACGGAAATCTATGGGAGGATATGAAACATTATGTTCTCACGTTGCGAAAACAACAACGACAACAAAAAGCGGCCAATCCTACAGTGTCAAAGTTGGGCAAAAAGAAAAAGTTGTATGTAACGAAACCCTGCGTGAGAAATAAAACCCAAACGATACAAAGCATACTGAAGAGAAGACAGAAAATAAACAGTTTTTCTGTGGTTTTTATATTTCGTCAATCCTACAGTGATGGGCGGAGATAAAAAGTTATGCAAGAAACTTGGTTTTCAAGGATCATTAAATGTCATTGTGTAAAGTCATTGGATCTAGATAGAAAAGAAAATCTCGCGGAGATGTGGGACTTCCTTGGCAGCTCTTCATAACTCAGATTCTCTATTAGGCATCAGACCTATAAAGAGGTGACACTATTGATCGATTTGCACCGTGAGACACGGGAGGCTCTGAGACACCATTGTTAGCATAGAGCGGAATGTAGGCCGCTGGAGTAAACAATACCCGTTTGTACTTTTCCACGGTGAGAAAGAGCTCTACAAACGGCTCCAAATAGTTTCAGTCAAACCCAACAGATGAACAAGCCACAGTAAACAGATACGCAAACTGTCTTTGGCGAGGGCGGGAACTTCCAATTCTTGTTACCGCCGTGACCTGATTTCCAGATTTGGCAAAGGCGATTGTTTTCTCACTGTCGGCGCCTGCGATTTAAACATAGCTCAGTGACGTCATAACCAGGATAGAATTTTATAAGTCCAAATAAAAAAAAAACAACAACAAAAAAATCTTATTGTTAAAAAAAAATAATGGCGGGAGTAATTCATTGTGGTGCAATTTTGCCCCTTTGTTTGTTCGACGCTACAGCCTAAATGACAGTTTCAACATCTTTACTAATAAAAGTGAAACCTTACGACAATTGCAGCGCGCCTTTCGCTACTCCTCTGTCAACGGTGATTTCAGTGGCCCTCAGATTTTATACAACGCTTAGTATAGACTGGCGTCGTGTCCCCGGCACAGAAAATACAAAAATAATTAATAACTCGCAGAACGTTGGTATTAGTTTCTAGCTTGCGACACATTGGCGTTCGGTCTATTTTTTCGGCAAATTAATGTAATTGAGATTGGTTACGGTATAAATCTGTATCACACGCACAAAACAACTTCCGGTTAGAACTGGTTTGAATGATGAGATTGAGGATTAGACTATCAAGTATGAAACTTTGTGTATTCTCAATGTGCCTAGACTGGGAAAAAGAAAGGGTCTGGAATTGGGAGATTGACGCCGCAGGGCCAAAAGTACAGGTTTGTGTTTTCAATATGCCTAGGAAAATATTATTTCTTTTCCATTAACACATGACGTTATCATTTCCTGCGATGTGCAAACAAACTAACCCGTGCGCAAATCGTAGCCATTTGACGGATGCTGGCGGGACGCGCAGGACGTCAACGCGCAAAGGGAGAGCAGTAGTAAAACGTATCTAAAAACAAACAAACAAAAATATAATAAAGCTAAAGGAACAGGCAAAATGAAGCAGGTCCATAATAATCACCCAGAACTGGAACTAATAAACTAAATCGATTTATCCCGGGCAGGGCCGGGAACTCAGCTAGTTATTATAAAGTTAATTTTTCTAAGTGTCAACGAATCCAGTCCAATCGCTTTTGTATTGACCGATTGTGTTGACTTGAGTTTCAGGTATTTTTAAATTAAAAGTCTTTAAAAAGTAAACTACAATGATCTTTGTCTTGGCTCCCTGATAGGAAGTTCACCGCACCGGAAACGATGTATTAATACGTGTTCAATTCGGTGCGCGCAAGTTCCCTACCAGAAATGAGTGGGTAGTGCTTTGGTGCGCATGAAATCTGTAGTAAGACTGTAAAAACTAATATGAGAAGCTTTCTAGACTGAAAAGAGACAGAGAGAGAGAGATGGAAGGGTGGATCACAGTTTAATCCTGGTCAGGCCGGGAACTTCATCTAATTTGATAGGAAATTTAATGTTTCCAGAGAATTCAAACCTTTTAATTTTCGTGGCATGGCAGAAATTGTAACCAAGAACCTTTTTTTCTTTTTTTTTTGATCTTTCTGGTAATTAAAAAAAGAACTAGGAGATATCTAGATCTAGTCCATGTGTAAATAAGTCAACTACTTTCTTTCAAGTCAAACTTGTCCCCTTGATAAATCCTTGTATCCAAATTTGGCATGGCTTTCTGAACCATTAAATTTTCTCTGTTCTACACATGATTTTCTCATTGAAACCGCAAGAACATGCAAGGTGATGACGTCATAACTTATAGTCAAATGGGAAAGCGGTGAGTTGCGGGTACTCTCGCAGTTTTTTTTACCATCACATGATGAAAGACAGTATGACGTCATCAACATATGTCATTCACATCATCCTTTAGGGTTTATTCAACAGCAATCACGTTATGACATAGAGATTCCAGCTGGTCTCACCACAGACTAATAAATTAACCAGACTGGAAACACGAGCTTCGGGCTGTGTCGTTTTTTACGGAATATCCCGAGCGGCGACCGTATAACCAACATGGCCGCCGCTCGGGAAATTCCTATTCTAGTTCTATCTGCAGTAGAAATTTCTTTTTATTCGTCAAGATTGGTTGTGCATGTCTTAATTTCTTGGTGCGGAACCGAACTTCCGCGTTCAGTAGGCACGTCAAAATGGTGTCATTCAAAATTGTAGCTATGCTGAAGCGTCGGTCGCTACCGTAAACCTAAAAATGGCGGATGGTTCATGACCTTTCGCTGTTTTGTGACGTCACACAATGGGATCATCCAGTCTGGGTATTTTATTAGTCTGTGGGTCTCATTTTATTTATATTTGCTATTTTTTTCCTTATTCTTGGACATTCGCGATATCGCCCTATCAAAATTTGCAATTTTTTCTCTCTCATGTAAGAACAACATCAGCAATTAAAGAGTATTTCTCCCCTGGACTCCACTGCCTAGAGAAAGAGAAGAGAGTAAGTGGAAACAGTGGCCTGAAATTGTGACAACTCTGAACAGTGGTGAAAATTCCAGGTGACCTTGAGGTCCGGACATTTGAGACATTGGGGTCACGTGACGTCATGAGTCAGGTCAAACTGGACTTCACTTTCTTCCTACACGTGTGTGTGGGGTTCCTGCTTACCTGTGTGCTGTTCAGCGCCATCTTGATGTATCAGATCAATCAGAGTGAGTCTACTTGTGTGGTCGTTAGTCTGATATTGTACAGCTGTGGTCGTCAGTCTGACATTGTACAGCTGTGGTCGTTAGTCAGACATTGTACAGCTGTGGTCGTTAGTCTGACATTGTACAGCTGTGGTCGTCGTACAGCTGTGGTCGTTAGTGTGACATTGTACAGCTGTGGTCCTTAGTCTGACATTGTACAGCTGTGGTCGTTAGTGTGACATTGTACAGCTGTGGTCGTTAGTCTGACATTGTACAGCTGTGGTCGTTAGTCTGACACTGTACAGCTGTGGTCGTTAGTTTGACATAGTACAAATGTGGTCGTTAGTGTGACATTGTACAGCTGTGGTCTTTAGTGTGACATTGTATAGCTGTGGTCGTTAGTCTGACATTGTACAGCTGTGGTTGTTAGATTGACATAGTGCAGCTGTGGTTGTTAGTGTGACATTGTACAGCTGTGGTCGTTAGTGTGACATTGTACAGCTGTGGTCGTTAGTGTGACATTGTACAGCTGTGGTCGTTAGTCTGACATTGTACAGCTGTGGTCGTTAGTGTGACATTGTACAGCTGTGGTCGTTAGTCTGACATTGTACAGCTGTGGTCGTTAGTGTGACATTGTACAGCTGTGGTCGTTAGTCTTACATTGTACAGCTGTGGTCGTTAGTCTGACATTGTACAGCTGTGGTCGTTAGTGTGACATTGTACAGCTGTGTTCGTTAGTCTGACACTGTACAGCTGTGGTCGTTAATCTGACATTGTACAGCTGTGGTCGTTAGTGTGACATTGTACAGCTGTGGTCGTTAGTGTGACATTGTACAGCTGTGGTCGTTAGTCTGACATTGTACAGCTGTGGTCACTTGAAGCGAAATATTATTATGTTTGTTTTACTGCTCCGCTCACCGGGTGGCGGGTCAGTCACCAAATAAGTACACTCGGACTCGGGGTGGGGGTTGGAGGTGGGTGGGGTTCAGGACTTGTCCTCAGGGTGGGGGAGGAAGAAGAGGTAAAAATCACGGAAATTGAATGCTTGTCTGACCTGGTAGACCACTCAAGTGTTATGTCTGTATGTGTTCTATATTGGTGTAAGTGCACTCAGTTTGGTCAAGTTTCTGTCTAGCGGGTGGTTGGCGGGTGGTTGGTGGGCGCTTCTGGTCGTGTCTCCTTCTGTCTCTCATTCTTTTATATTCTGTCTATCTTCTGGTTTCTTCCTAGCACAATGTCACCGTGACTGTTCTCGTGTCCACGTGATTTCGCCAAACTCTACAAAACTCAAACTGTGTTTCTGTGTCTGTCTGTCTGTTTGTTTTGTCTGTCTATGTATCTCTACCCGAGTGAGTCCGAGGAGTGTAGAAAATTGACCCACTGCCACACCTGCAGAGTGGTAAAACCCCCACCAAATGGTGGGCTGTCCCTCACAGACTGACACCTCTGGGTGGCCTATGGGTGACAGCTGTTGTCCTCCCTTGCTTTGTCCTCTGTCCCACTTTTCTTTCACGCCGTGTGTGGTTCCCGACCCAGCAAAGAATAGAAACCACCTTGGTACGTCCTCACAGCCTGGACGCCGCCTTGACCGTGAGCTGCGACCTGTGATGGGGGAGAATGGAATTTCGGTGGCCGAGGTGGACAAGTCTGCGGACTGTCGCTCTACCGTCACACCACTTTGTCTGGGCCTTCCCCTAAGACAGGAGAGCTATGAGCCGCCAGTCAATCAGTCTGGAATCCTTTGTGATTCGAAACCTGGATGAATCCTGGCGGGAGTGACACCCTATGGGGAGTAAATCTCTGGGGCAGCCCTGGCACAACAGCTCTGGATATGTTATACGAGCACTATGTGTCCCCTTGTCGGACTCAGTCGCGGGTGGGGGAGCCCCGGGGATGAACTATAAAAATAGATTCTTACGGAAACTTGAAAAAATTTACTTTCCCAATTCTCGACTTTAGTAAAAAAAAAAAAAAGACGCCTGCACGAGGGACCTCCAGTCAGCGCAAACAGACAATCACGTCTGTCTCTGTTGGACGTAAACACTGACGACGGGCGGATCTGATCACCTTTCTTGGCCAAAACCCCGAAAAGAAATGATCAAACATGAGCGTCTTTGTGCTCAAGCAGATTGTCTTTCATGGTGTTCCCATAACAGGAACCCCACAGGAACTTGAACAGCTCACGTGGTGTCATCTGCACCCTTGAGTTGGACGAGGAGAGTGGAGAGGACATTGTCAAGGACGTCCCAGGCGTCACAAATACCCGGCGTATCAAAATTCGCTGAGGAGACGAGCTGATTGTAACCAGCTGCATCGTCCCGACGTTCGATATGATCAAGCCTCCAGCTCATCTAAAAGTGGCAAATTTACAGATTCTGGTCTCACCATTCCTTCCAAACCCTGTGCGATGCTCTAAGTGCTAGTGGTATGGACACGGAAAGTCGCACTGCAAGAGATCTGTACTTTGCGCTCGCTGCGGTAGCAGAGACAATCCGGACGACAGGCTGGCACAGTCGAGCCCAAGTGTACAAATTGTCAAGGCAACCACAGCACCTTCGACAAAAGCTGCGAGAAATGGCTAGAAGAAAAGGCCATTCAGAAATACAAGGCCGAACACGGATGTACTTTTGCCCAAGCGAGAGAAGCAGTCATTGCCTTGAAACCAAAGACAGCGATGCCAATGACATACGCCGCTGCTGCTGGGAAACATTTAGCTGTGAAGAAAGCAGCAGCACACGTGTCCACAAACACGAAAAGCAGCAAAACTGCCACGAGAGTTAACTCCACTGTCAAAGCTGCGGTGACACAAAAGAAAATTTTGAAGGAGAAATCAAAAATCCCCAGAGACGTAATGGACGTCAGGAATAATTGCTCAGAGTCAGGCACCACCAATAAATTTGCAATCCTGGCACAACTGGGAGACGCGGATACATCCATTAGTATCCCCCCCCCCCCCTACCCGATATTCCGCCAACACCCAAAACTCTCCTCTCCCTCAAATAAACATCTCCCCCCCCCCACCCGATATTCCGCCAACACCCAAAACTCTCCTCTCCCTCAAATAAACATTCCCCCCCCCCACCCGATATTCCGCCAACACCCAAAACTCTCCTCTCCCTCAAATAAACATCTCCCCCCCCCCACCCGATATTCCGCCAACACCCGAAACTCTCCTCTCCCTCAAATAAACATCTCCCCCCCCCCCTACCCGATATTCCGCCAACACCCGAAACTCTCCTCTCCCTCAAATAAACATCCCCCCCCCCCCTACCCGATATTCCGCCAACACCCGAAACTCTCCTCTCCCTCAAATAAACATCTCCCCCCCCTACCCGATATTCCGCCAACACCCGAAACTCTCCTCTCCCTCAAATAAACATCTCCCCCCCCTCCAAAAAAAAACAACAACACACCAAAAATCCCCTTCTCTGACCTGACGAAGTCAAACCACAAAACTCCCCTCCAAAAATAACATTTTTTGTAAGATTCAAGATAGAGGTGACACCTACCTCAAAACCTAAATCCAATAGAATATGATAGATACATTTGGTATATTTCATCAGTGGAACTGCAGAGGTCCCCGGGCAAACTTACTACAACTGCAGCTACTGATGGTCAGCCATCAACCTGCTCCAGTCTGTCTTCAAGAAACTAAATTATCACCCAATCCCCCACTCACTATCAGAAACAATATTTATGGCCTACAATTGCTTTGTTCGTGGTACCGACAGGCTAAACGGTGGGCCATGGGACATCCATCATTCTAAATCAGAGGAATTTACATAGACCCTGAGTCAGTTAAATACAACACTTCAAGCTGTGACTGTCAGGCTCACAACTGGCAAACTTCTAACTCTGTGCTCCATATATCTTCCACCGTCTCTTCCCACCTCTAAATCTGACCCTACAGATCTTCTTGAACAACTTCCTAACCCATACATCCTTGTGGGAGACTTCAATGCACACAGTTCCATCTGGGGAAAGCTCCCCGACCAATCCTCTCGGTAAGGATGTCTCTTGGAGACAGACATTTTCTTTTGGAATGCCGGAACCCCAACGTATTTACACCACGCTTACAAACATAGATCTCACATTAGTCCACCCAGCACTCTCTTTAGATTACCCCTAGTCTATCCTGAAGCCTTCACAGATCAGACCATTTTCCCATTTGTCTCACCACTGACCAACCACGGTCAACAGTCCAGGCGACTCGGTGGAACCTTGCCCAGACTGATTGGACAACCGACAATGCACTCAATTAATTACTCCCACCATTGTGTGAGCTTCTCCTGGAAATTGCTCAGACCTGTATCCCTAAGATCTCCGCAGCTCCACGTAAAGACAAACCATGGTTTGCGGAAGACTGCAAGCAGGCCACCGAGGCCTGTTAAACAGCCTTCCGTGAATTAAACCCCAACCTTAACACTCAGAACATAACGAATTTCTAACAACAAAGAGCGAAAGCCCGTAAGACGACCAGGGAAAGTAAGAGAGACTCTAAGCGACACTTCATATCCCAGATCAATAGCCGCCATCCCACTTAAGGAAATTTGGAAAACGATCAAGAAAATTAAAGGCTTTGCTACAACCTCTGGTATCCGGCAGCTCAAAAAACAAGACGGTTCTATGGCAGAACAGGAGGGGGAGGAGGCGCTTTATCTAACTCTTCCAGCGATCATCACTCTCACCCCCTTCCACTCTCACCCCCTTCCACTCTCACCCCCTTCCACTCTCACCCCCTTCCAAAATTTGAAAATCAAAGCTGAAAAAAAAAACTCCTCGGTTTCTCAACCCTAGATTCCCTCCCCTGCAACGAAACTTTTACATCTGGAAAATTAACATCCAGTCCGAGCGAGGCCAGTCACACTGCACGTGGCCCCGACCAGATACATAACGAAATTCTAAAACGCCTCCCCCCCCCCCCCCCACATCACTCTCCTTTTTACTAAACCTATTTAACAATATCTTGACCTCAGGAACCTTTCCTCCACCCTGGAGGAAAGCTAACATTGTCCCCATTCCAAAACCCGGCAAAGATCACTCGGACCCCCACATTGACCGCCCTACAGCTCTCATAAGCTGCCGCTGCCAGCTGGCGGAGAGAACGGTGACCAAACATCTCAGACTTTGGAAAGAACCCAGTCCCTCTCCACTTTTCAATTCGGTTTCAGCGCGAAACGACCCACGACGGACCATCTCGCCCATCTGGAGACCATCCGAGATGCCTTCGCTTCTAAACAGCACGTAGTTGCGGTTTTCATTGACCTGCAAAAAGCCTTGGACAGGACCTGGAGACACGGAGACTTGACAGATCTTCATGGACTTGATCTAAGGGCCAACCTACCGGTCTTTGTCCGGAATTTCCTTACTGACCGTTACTGCCAGGTGAAGGTGAACTCAACCTTTTCTGATCCATTCGATCAAGAGCTGCGAGTCCCTCAGGGATCTGTTCTACCTCCCACGCTATTCAATATTAAAATTAATTCAATTACTGAAACCGTTTTACAAAACGTTGACTGTTCCTTGTCTGCTACAGTGTGGATGAAATAGAGCGGAAACTGCAACTGCAACTTAACACCGTTAAGGATTTAAATTTTCTCCGCAAAAAAAAACTGTCGCCGCCCACTTTAATAATAAAACGAAATTTCACAGAGACTCAGACCTTTTCCTTGACGGAAATCAGAGAATTCCAATGAAGGGCGAGGCCAATTTAACATCTAGGACTTTAAAACTTTAATCAAATATCCCACACAAAATTAACTTTTGTCCCCCGTGTACGAGTGAAAAAACTCTCCTGTCAAAAAGTTCTTAACATCCTATAGACCATCTCAGGAACTGAATGGAGAGCAGATCGAGTCTCCATGCTACATCTCTATCTCTCCCTGATCAGATCCAAACTAGACTACGGTTGAATTGGCTATGGATCAGCTAAACCGTCATGCCTGAAAATGTTAGACTCTGTGCACCACCAATGGCTACGTCTTGCTCTGGGTGCTTTCAGCACCTCCCCAGTCGAAAGCCTGTACGTGGAGGCAAATGAAGCGCCCCTGTCCGACCGAAGAGACAAACTATGTTCAGTGCCGACTCAAATTGTCTTCTCATCCAGACAAATTGACAATCTCGCTTACAATTTGGATAACTCTACACATTCACAATTTTGAATCTTCTCAGCATGTCACGCCTCCTTTTTGCCTTCGGATTCTGTCTTGGCTCGCAATGGCCCAAATCCCACCATGTGAGGTGGAGTGAACCGATACCTCGGATCAAAATCGGAGAGATGAAAGATTTGTAAAAAAATTGCCATTTTGATTATCTGCACCCCCACCCCCCCCCCCCACCCCGAATGTGCCACCTATCAATAAAATATCTTTATGTTGATTGAATGTGTGGACTTCATGCATATCCGAAGAAGACATTGTGCCTGCGGATCCATGAAAGAATTATTCTCTGAAGTGGACCTGCAGCGCGTCCTGTCCTTTCTGAGAGAGGCCGCGGGTGGTTGGCGGGTGGTTGGCGGGCGCTTGTGGTCGTGTCTCCTACTGTCCCATCATTCTGTTCTATTCTGTCTATGGTCCTGGCGTCGTCACTGTGACCGTTAGGGTGTCCACGTGTTTTCTCCTAACTCAAACTCAAACTCAGAGAGGCCAAGGGATCTACAAACTTACTAGATTTAATAACTTTTATACTCGTTCACAACACTTTTTCCTGATCTATACAAAACAATGTTTTAGAATTTTACCCATGTGCTACAATTCTATGAATGGATTTAATTCCATCTTAAACTTGACAGCAGCAGCTCTGGATACAAAACATAAATAAAAGGAAATGTAGCCAACTGGATTGGGAGTCTCAAAATGGCCGTGATCGTGCCGACATGACGTACAACCCAAATTCACACTGAAACTGTCTATATATCTGTGTAGCAGAGTGCCTGTCTGTCTGTCTGTCTGGTTGTCTGTCTGTCTGATTCTACCTGTCTGTCTGCCTGCCTGTCTGTCTGAGTCTACCTGTCTGTCTGCCTGTCTGTCTGTCTGAGTCTACCTGTCTGGTTGTCTGTCTGTCTGAGTCTACCTGTCTGGTTGTCTGTCTGTCTGAGTCTACCTACTTGTCTGTCTGTCTGAGTCGTCCTGCCTGGTTGTCTGACTGCCTGTCTGTCTGAGTCTACCTGTCTGTCTGTCTGTCTGAGTCTACTAGCCTGTCTGTCTGTCTGTGTGTCTGAATCTGTCTGTCTGAGTCTGTCTGTTCTTCTGACTGTCTGTTTGCCTGCCTGGTTGTCTATCTGCCTGTCTGTCTGAGTCTGCCTGCCTGCCTGTCTGTCTGAGTCTGCCTACCTGTCTGTCTGAGTCTGTCTGTTTGTCTCTCTGAGTCTGTCTGTCTGAGTCTGCCTGTCTGTCTGAGTCTGTCTGCCTGTCTATCTGTCCACCAGCGTTTCCGTCATCTCTTAGACTGACACGTGACTTGTCTTGTTCTCTCCACCCCAACCCCTCCCCCCAGTGTACGAGGACTACACGACAGCTCGCAGGAAACTGAAGACAGCCTTTGGTGACGACCGACCGCTGGACTTCAAGATCTGGTCACGTGATCCGGTCATTGTTCAAGGATTGGCTAGTGCTCGTGCCCGGAGAGACAATGGTTAATTTTGTTTGTCTGCCAATGTTGGTGTGTCTCTATCTGCCCGTGTTAGTTTTTTGTGTCTGCCATTGTTGGTGTGTCTATCTGCCAGTGTTAGTTTTTGTGTCTGCCATTGTTGGTGTTTGTCTGCCAGTGTTAGTTTTTTGTGTCTACCATTGCTGGTGTGTTTGTCTGCCAGTGCTGATTTGATTTATCTGCCAATGTTGGTGTGTTTTGTCTGCCAATGTTGGTGTTTTTGTCTGCCAATGTTTGTATATTTGTCTGCCAATGTGGATGTGTTTTGTCTGCCAATGTTGGTTGTTTTTTTTGTTTGTCAACATTGGTGTGTTTGTCTGGCAATGTTGGTGCGTTTGTCTGGCAATGTTGGTATGTTTGTCAGCCAATGTTGGTGTGTCGATTTGCCATTAATGCCACTGTTGGTTTGTTTTACCTGCCAATGTTGTGGAAATCTTTTCTCGGTAAACACAATTTTCAGATTATACTTATCTTGCTGTAAGCTTAGGACTTCCTCTTGTCCTTCATCCTGTGCCCACGTATCGTTAGCTCACACATACACATAAACATACACACATTGGACCACGAGAGAAATATGCGACATGGTACACAATCATTATAAGTGATGTGATATTTCACACACAAACACTCCTGGCATACACCATACATCACACTTTTATAAATAACTAGACATATGCCAACATACTCTCAGACATATGCCATACAACATACTCTCACATACGCCACACTTCATGCAACATACTCTCAGACATATGCCATACAACATACTTTCAGACATACGCCACACTTCATGCAACATACTCTCAGACAGAATGATGTCATACGTCATATAACATACTCTCAGACATATGTCATACGTCATACAACATACTCTCAGACATATGCCATACGTCATATAACATACTCTCGGACGTATGACACACCTCATACACACACTTTCAAACTTATGACACATCTCATACAACATACTCTGGCTTTACACCTCTAAATTCCACCCTAACCTAGAGTACCGGTAATCACTAATCGCTACACACATCTAAAAACAAAAACTATTCTGGTTTTAAACATGTCCTTATCACAACAACAACAACCACAAAATAAAATAGGAGTAAAGGCAGCTCGTCAACAATTTCGAGTGCACAGATTTGAACCTTGCAACGAATGTGAAAAAGCGGAAGAAGATTCGGACAAAATCGTAAGTCGGATAAGTAATCGAAATCTTTTTTTTTTTTGGGTGATGGCATCTCCGTGCTCGTGATAGTCCTCGTCCCAGACGTATGCCACACTTCATACAAAAAACTCTCAGACATAATTATGCAATACGTCATACAACATATGCCACACATACAACATACTCTCAGACATTTATCATACACGTCACGTCATACTCTCAGACTTATGCCACACCTCATACAACATTATGGTATACGTTGTACTACACACTCTCAGACACATGCCAAACCTCATACAACATTATGGTATACATTGTACTACATACTCTCAGACACATGCCACACCGCATACAACATTATGGTATACCTTGTACAACATACTCTCAGACATATGCCACACGTCATACAACATATGATATACGTTTTACTAAATGCCCTCAGACATATGCCATGTGTTATGAAACTCTCGCACATATCCCCAAAACATCTCAATTCCGAAACACCTTCCCCCATCTCACCTTCCCAGGCATTGGCCAAAATTCTACATGTACCTCCCCCCCCCCCCCTCAACATTCAGTACCCAGCTCCTCCCCTTAATCCCCCCTCCCCACCCCACCCCAAAATACAGAACTAATAGTGACCTACGGCTACAATACCCCATGTATCCCCCCCCCCTCCGTATTTTCAGGACCACAGGGCAAAGCCAGCCTGACCCAGACCAACTTTAATGACACGTGTCTGGGGTTTGTATGGACCAAATTTCCCTTTCCGACAGTGGTCAAGTTAACGGTGAGTGGTGACGTCACGTTGTTGTGTCGCTGAGTGGTGAGGTCACGTTGTTGTATCGGTGAATGCTGGCGTCACGTTGTTGTATCGGTGAATGCTGGCGTCACGTTGTTGTATCGGTGAGTGGTGACGTCACGTTGTTGTGTCGCTGAGTGGTGACGTCACGTTGTTGTATCGGTGAATGCTGGCGTCACGTTGTTGTATTGGTGAATGCTGGCGTCACATTGTTGTATCGGTGGGTGGTGACGTCACGTTGTTGTGTCGGTGAGTGGTGACGTCACGTTGTTGTATCGGTGAGTGGTGACGTCACGTTGTTGCTACTGGAATGTGTAAAACTTCTGGGAGAAGGGGGCGGGGAGGTTGCACGACATTGTACACAGTACCTGGAATTTCGTTGGGAACAGGGATGTACGCTAATTTGATGTTGAGTTAATGGCCGACAGGTCTTTTTATGAAAGAAAGGGGTGAGAGAGGGAGGTGGTGAGGGGGGGGGGGGCGGGGTAGATACACCCCAGTGGACGAACTCATGAAGTCCACGTGTCCTGGGTCAACTGGAATAGTAGATCACGTGTTGGGTAAGCGTTAGCTCAGGTGTCCAGTCTTTTGACGTCAGTCGGCGTCTCTGCCAATGTCCTTACTTTTGGTTTGCTGGTGACCTTTGACCTACAGGTTGAACTCTCGGACATCAAAGATCCTTCCTGGCCTGCGTTGATGGACACCCTGGGCGGATACGACACAGAGTATTCAGTGTGCAACCTGACGGTGAGTACGCCATATCTGGTGAAGTTGACGGCCTATGGCATCAATCCTGGCGCACAAGAATCTGCCTCAGGCGTGATGTGGACAACACACAAAGTGCCCCCCACTCCTGCCCCGCCCAGGTAAGTTGTTGTTACATCCATTAACCAGCTGGTACCATGGACAACCTGATCGAGTTGACCCTACAGCACAGTACTGGACGGTGGCGATTTGACGCTTCCTGTGTTGAAAGAGACCACAAGGGTGGCGTTGTATCGATACTCTGCAAATTTCAGGAGTTAGCGATACCGTCGCCAGTGACGGACTTAAACTCAGAAAAGCTTCACAATTTTTGCACCGCTCACGCTAGACACAGGGATCATGACTTGACCACAGATGTTACTAAAGCCTTTATTTTCCCCCCACATCACTAATTGTGACTAAATTAGATTCTTGGTGTGAAAAAGTTCCCTCCTCCTCCTCCCCCCCCCTCTTTGTTAAATTTACTTGTCCTTGTCAACAAGTTTGTGAATTAACAAAGGTCAAAGGTTACATTTTGTCGTGAAACTTCCACAATTGGAAGATGACGTCAAACTGGACATGAGAACTCAGCACGTGCAGGCTGCACCACGTCACATCGCTAACTTTGTCAGGTACCATAACAACTTGTGTCTTCTTATATTGCTCCCCCCCCCCCCCCCACCTGCCAATAACAACATGAATATTTGATTGACAGGGTGGTATCGGTGACACAAACAACCATCAGGGTGACGATACCTGAGATTTCCCTGTCAGACGGACCGCTCACGGCTGTAGAAGTCAGGATTAAACCTGGTGAGAGCTCACAGCGGGAGGAGAGTCAGCCACCCTTACCTTGGAGCACCAACGTCAGGAGGAGGAAGAGAGAGAATGGGGGAGAGGTGATTGTGAGGCGGTATCTCCTCCCTCTGGTAGAAGTGCCAGTTACTGTGCCGGAGTCGCTCCAACCCGGGTGGTCAGCTGGCGGGGATGGCGGGGCAGCGGAGGTTGATGTGGCCGGGGCAGCGGAGCGGACGATGACCAGTGGCGGACAATCACAGATGGCACTTGATCTGCCGGTGACCTCTAGCAGTGAAGTCAGCAGGGTTAAAGCCAATCAAGAATTCCGCCCACAAAAACATTCGATTACCACAGGATTTTCTAGTCCACAAGCAAGGGCGATAATATATGAAGTTGTTGAAGATCAGAAGTCAAGAAAAGTTGTGGAACTTGAATCTGGCGCGATGCCTGGCACACCAAGGCCACACAACTCCAGAACTAACCAGTCACGTGACTCTTTCAGCGGTCATCTCGTCCTCGACCCCTGGTCAGACCGCGAGCTGGAGATTCTTCTCTCTGACCTGCCCAAGACGGCCAGTCAGGAAGCACGACATGTCCTGTGGCAGTTGGCACATCTCCTGGACACTGAGGCCACAGATGGAGAGTTTGGCGTCAACTCTGAGAATAATGAGGTTTTCTCTGATGATGGCAATGGAAGCCTGGTGACCGCCCCTGATTCCATGAGGAATCTGACCACTGGTGATCCCGAACGAGGAATGACCACTAGCGACTCCGGACAAGCGATGACCACAAGTGACACCAGAGAAGCGATGACCACTAGTGACTCCGGACAAGCAATGATCACTAGTGACGCTGGACAAGCGATGACCACC
This sequence comes from Onchidella celtica, assembly GCA_963931925.1. Taxonomy (NCBI): domain Eukaryota; kingdom Metazoa; phylum Mollusca; class Gastropoda; order Systellommatophora; family Onchidiidae; genus Onchidella; species Onchidella celtica. The sequence goes on from OZ007581.1 coordinate 1,213,987, forward strand.
AGAGGACCCCATCACACACGCAGAAAACGGAATGTCTTTAAGATGATTAGAGTAAGTGCGTCATATTTGTGGTACAGGGCATGTGCTCTTAGTGCACGAAAAGCTTAACATAAGTGCGATTTACAATGGTGGTCATGAATTAAATAAAAATGTGTCTCATGCAATAAGGCTGAGAGATGGAGAGGTGGAGAGATGGAGATGTGGAGAGGTGGAGAGATGGAGAGGTGGAGAGATGGAGAGATGGAGAGATGGAAAGATGGAGAGCTGGAGAGATGGACAGATGGAGAGGTGGAGAGATGGAGAGGTGGAGAGATGGAAAGATGGAGAGGTGGAGAGGTGGAGAGGTGGAGAGATGGAGAGGTGGAGAGATGGAGAGGTGGAGAGATGGAGAGGTGGAGAGGTGGAGAGATGGAGAGGTGGAGAGATGGAAAGATGGAGAGGTGGAGACATGGAGAGATGGAGAGGTGGAGAGATGGAGAGGTGGAGAGATGGAGAGGTGGAGAGATGGAGAGATGGAGAGGTGGAGAGATGGAGAGGTGGAGAGATGGAGAGGTGGAGAGGTGGAGAGGTGGAGAGGTGGAGAGGTGGAGAGAGGGAGAAGTGGAGAGATGGAGAGATGGAGAAATGGAGACATGGAGAGGTGGAGAGATGTGGAGAGATGGAGAGGTGGAAAGGTGGAGACATGGAGAGATGGAGAGGTGGAGAGATGGAGAGAGAGATGGAGAGGTGGAGAGGTGGAGAGTGGGAGAGATGGGGAGGTGGAGAGGTGGAGAGAGGGAGAGGTAGAGAGATGGAGAAATGGAGACATGGAGAGATGGAGAGATGGAGAGGTAGAGAGATGTGGAGAGATGGAGAGGTGGAGAGGTGGAGAGATGGAATGGAGACATGGAGAGATGGAGAGGTGGAGAGATAAAGAGATGGAGAGATGCCGGTGACATTGTAGAATGTTCACTGAAACAGACGTAAAGAATCCAGTCCAGGCAAAATCTGACTTCAAGTTTTCAAACATCCAAGTTTTATCCTCGACACTGACCGTTGTACTGGCCATACGCTGGCTAATTGGGACGTGGTTGGGGGATGGGAGTGCACAAAACAAATGTGTCTTATTCCTCTTTATGTTGTCTGCCCCCCCCTCCCCGCCCCCACAAAGAAGAAAGGTCGGCATCGCTCCCCGGTTGCCCAGCAAATGTCGGAGGCGGAGGATCGACTACAGGTGGACCCTTACTGGACCAGAGAACTTCACACAACTGTCAGTGGTCAGCCCACCTTGGTTAAGACAGGGTGAGTGAGAGCAGCCAGCGGTGTGTGTGGTGTGTGTTTGTAGGTGGATGGATGTGTGTGAATATGTTGACGTGTGT